>LWCB01010494.1:0-11855 GCA_001630525.1 Coelastrella sp. M60
TACTCCTGGTGATGGTCATTTTGTATAATTGGTAATCATTCTGTGAAGTACAGCGACTCGTCCATCGACGCGGGCGTGCCTGTGTCCTTCGTGAATTAACAGTATAAACGCGCTGGCTGTGCTATGCTCCGCTATGTAGGCTTGGTGCAGTCCGCGTCGCAGTAATTTCTCAATCTAATCAACCATGTTCGATTAACACCCTGCATCAGGCGTTTTGCAGCGAAGTACGTTTCGAAAACACCAACTGCGATCACTGAACTCATTTGTCGTCGTGGTGCTGTTGACTGCAGCAATCAGCTCTGCTTTCATTCCGAATCTCAATCAGAGACAACCGGTAGAACATGCATCATTACAAGCTGACGTGGGGGATCGCGACCATCGCTCTCCTGGCTATGCAAGCTGCTGGTGAGCACCTGCACGACCTGATGAGTTATTACAAAGCACATTCATGTCTTACAAGCAGCCAACACCCCAGTCATTGGCTTTCAACTGCCACCCAGCCCTGCCAGGCTGGTGAAGGTCGCTCGCCGAAGTGCGAGTGGGACTGCATTGTATGATGCACACAGACACATGAATTTGGTGATCATTTAGGTCTGTTTGTTCGGTACGACCGATTCTAATACCTGGACATATTTCAACTTTCAAACAGTAATATGATCACCGCACCCAGCGCCAAGCATCGCTCACGATAAGGCTTCCCGACTCAGTAACGAACGACAAACGCTAAGTTTTTGTATTGATCTCTGCAAAAGCACACTAAACGCCCTGTTGATCGACGACGTGTAACAGGCCAAAACACCTGCAGAGCGTTGGACGAACCTTGCAGCTCTTCGCCCGCTGGCGTGTGCTGCAGTGAACTTCAATGCTCATTCAATACCAGCTCCACCTTCCCGAAATGTGCAACTTGCAGCAACGCTGTCTGTGTCGGAGCAGGTGGCCTTGGCATCTGCTGCGCTACAGGCTTCACATGCATACCTGGGTGAGCAGTTTCAGCTTCAAACCTTTTTTCTCAAACAGCATCAAAGGGCTTGCTCTGGCTCTGTGAGGTCTGTCTACTGGCTTTGATTGCACCTGTGTCTGTCCCTGCTGCTGTATTATGAGTACCATGAAAAATTGTTGTGCTTACTGGAAGAGAACATGGCTTGTGCTGCTTGTTGCAGCTGCAGCAACACTTGACCGCATCTCCTGAAGATATCAACCTGCACGCTCTTTGTGCTTCTTCTCAAAGAGCATGCTCTGTACATGCCTGCAGGGTTGGTTGCTGCCCTGTTGACCAGACTTGCGAGACAGGAGGCCCCAACCAACAACTAACCTGTTGCAGCCCTGGCACAACATGTGCAGACCCAGCCACCAGTTCAGGTTCTCAGGTCTGTGTCAATTGCCCTGATAGCCGCATCTGCGAGATACAAAGGTAAGGTTTGAGGAAAATGAAAAAAGAAACGAATGACATTTAGTTCTCCTGCACTTGCAGGACACCTTGCAGTCACATGCAGCCCATCCCGGGATCTGCTGTGTGCCCACAGCAGGTGCCTGTCACATCAGACTTTTTGAAATTTTGGACAACCTTGTTCTTGATCGCTGAAAAGTCGTTCCTGTTAATCTGCAGTGCATCAACCTTTGAAAGATGCTCAGTAGTATTCCTGCAGTACTGCTGCATACAGTAAACTGCAACCGTTGATTGTGGCGTATGCACCATTCGGCTGTACGTGCTTCAAGTTGCTCAAGCATGCCAGCACTACACCCCTTTTGGGTGTCCCTGACCAAAACGCACACTTCACTCCTCTGCGGCTGTGTACTTCGAACCTCCCACCCTGCAGTGCCAGTGGCGCCCTGGTGAAGCGGTGCTGCCCAGAGGGTTATACCTGCGACACTGCAACTCGCAGCTGCAAGCCTATCCAAGCACCATGTCCTCCGCCGCAACAACCATGCAACAACCCAACAACGTAAGGCCGTCTTGGATTTCAACTCTGTTACTCTGCAAATTCTGATGTGCTGTACTCAATGATGTGCCCTCTAGGCAACTGTTTATCTCAATGTCTTCGCTGCGTGCAGCCATATTCAGCTGCAAACAATCCCTACAGCCAATTGGACACTTAGCACATTGAGAGAAGGTAAGGTATGCAATGATGTGACTGCAACCATGCAGCTGATGTAACATACCGTATTCTTTCTCATTGGCTGCTGTTGACATTCTGCAGGAACGATTGTTGTCCCGCAACAGCACCTTTCTGCTCTTATGCCTGGCCCCCTACAAGCCCTCTCAATGAGGTCTGCTGCCCAAGAATCAACCTGTGCCCCAACCCGGCAGTTGATAAGCCCTTTTGCTGTAGGGACAGGCCTTGCATTGATGGCAAGTGTACGGACTGGTAAGTGCCCCTGGGGAGTTATGGCATGCATATATGCATTGGTCAACCTCTATCAATATAGACGAGTGATACATAGCTGCAGCTGAAGCACTATTGATCAACTTCAACATGTGTATTGTGCTGTTCTGCTTGTGCTGCTGTCGTATGTGATTCTGTTACACTCCATCATATATGTTTCGAACAGTATCAGGTGGCATCACAGTATTTCCTGACGTATTACACTGCTGTGTCTGTCCCACAGTCCCACAGGAACACAATACTGTGCTCTGTCAGGCACATGCTGTAGGGCAGATGGCTCAGAGGTCTGCACAAACAATGAGTGTTGCCCCACGCCACGTGTATGCGGATCAGGAGCCACAGCCAGGTGATCAGAGTGTCAACGAACAAGTTTGCTTGGGTTAGACCGACCACCCTCCTCTGAAACCCTAATAAGGAGCATGATTACTGCACTCTCTGAATCATTCAGAATGTGTTTGTGCTGTTGATGGCGGGATTGCAAGCATATGTATGTTTGAAAAAGACAACTTCAACCCCAACAACATCTTAGATCAGCTTCATGACCAGTGCAAGTGTAGTCTAGTGGATGCTAGTCCTTGGACTGTATCCCGCATGCTCATGTTGTGCCTTGCACATGCCCATGCAGGTGTTGCCCTGCTGGGTCGACCTGCGTCAATGGTGTCTGTCGAGAGATCATTCCTCCGCCCTGCCCAACTGGTCTCTACCAATGCTGGATCAATACCACCACATTCGTCTGCTGCAAGGATGGCACAGACTGCATTCCACCACCTCTCGTTGCTGATCCTGCAACAGCTTGTTGTGACCCAGCACTGGGCTGCTTGGACTTCCCAAGTATGACAAGGAAGGTCTGCTGCACCAGCCCTCGGCAGTGTCTGAATATGCTGTATCCGTCGCCTGGCTCTGTGTCTGCAGATAAGACTTGCTGCCCCCAGGTGAGTCTGGTACCATGCCATTGATGCCAATGCTGTGCTTGCATTTGTTGCTTGTGTCATGTCTGGATACAATAAGGGTCGTGAGATTCTGCTGCAGATAAGCAAGCTTGATTGCTGACTGCAAACTAGTAGTGAGCGGGCTTGTAAGATCCTGTGCCAGGAGTTGCTACTTCTGTACATTTCTTGAAGAGTGTTACAATGGCCCACTGACGGGAGCAGCTGTGGGACAGCTGGTTACTTCTGTGGTACATCATGCAGATATGTTGCATGGAGTCCTTGAGGTATGATGTGCTGTAGAGCCTCTACCGGGTCTTGTTGCTACATGCTTGAGCATGTCAAGAATTGCATTGTCTTGCAGAATAACCAATGCAAGTGGCTGGACACTAGCGTATCTCCTCCCAAAATAGGCAAGGATATCTTCTGCTGTTCCACCATATGCACACCCTTTGACCCTACAAACCCCAATTCAGAAAACATCTGTTGCCCCAAGGAGAGGTCAGTGGGTTTCACAATGATCAAAGCATGGTGTTGTCATGTATGTCACATGCTGTTGTGCTGCTTGCATAAGGGCCCCTTATGGGCCATGAAGCAGGAACAGATGTACTCCTTGTCGGCCTGCAAAGCCCTACTGCTTGGGCAGTTATCCGTCCTCCGGTCTGGTATCCCTCCCTACCATTCACAAGAGGCATATGCTTTTCTGCTGTTCTGTTGTCAAACAGGTACTATGAGATACCCCTAGCAACTGGCCCAGGAGTCGAGCGTCTCTGCTGTCGCCCAGGCCAAGTGTACCAGCCTCCTACTGCTGGACAGCAGGGCGGCTGTGTTGATGTCAAACCACCGTGCCTTGACCCCACTCCTCAGGTCTGTCCCCTTGGGACACCACCAAATGGCACAACCATCTGCTGTCCTCCAGGAACCTGCATCGGGGGCAACATTGGCTGCTGTCCGGATAGTAATCAAGGTAAGGTGCTGCAACTGCGCCTCTGTTGGGTGAGGTGGGGGGTGGTATTGCATCTAGTGTGGATATGCCAGCGCAAGTTGGTGCTTTGCAACCTTAACTGAAACAAAGAGACAAAGATTAGTTAGCAGAACAAAGTGGAAGTCAATTGTTTCACACTTTTATAACAACAGGTTGTACCATGACATTAGCAAGGTGTCTTGCCAGCAAAATCTTCCGGCCGCAATGAAAGCAACGAAAGCTGCTGGATCCAGGGGCTCTACACGTTGCTGCTATCATATTCCGCTGTTCAGATGTTTCCAATCTTGTCTGTTGATTGTTGTTCCCACCACCAAAACTCAGTGTGTATGTTTCAAGTGACTTAAATCAGGTATCACCTGCTGCTGCTCTTGTTTGTCGTGCAGTGTGCCCTGTCTGGCCTGGTTGGAATCCAGACGACATAAGGTGCTGTGCAAGACCTCAGCAGTGCCTCAACATGCTCTACCCATCATCCGTCGGTGTTGCTCAAGTTGGTGCCACATCTCTATGCTGCCCCGCCGATAGGATCTGCAGTTGGTTGACCGCTGCAGGCGCCAGTCCTGAGCGCTACTGTTGCAGCACCTTCTGTGCCACCAACTACCCCTTCCAAGGAACTCTAATTAACATGTATGTTGCATGAGCACTTTGTTAATGCAGCCATGCGCATGCTTGCCCTGTTATCTGCTCCAATCTTTTTCATTATACCAACTCCTTTTCTACTTCTTTCTGATGGGTGGATGAGGTGGTCAGTTGGCCTGTCATTGACTTTCTGGCAGTGCTGCAGCTTCTAACAGCATCCAATGTTCTTATCTTGTACTATACGTTTGCAAGCTACACCTCAAAAACACGCAACTCTTCTTGCCGTGTCTGTGCAGCTGCTGCCCTCGCAACCAAGTGTGTGGCAAAGACTGCTGTCCTCCTGGTGTGCCATGCATTGATGGCCGTTGCTGCCCTGAGAAGCACATTTGTTTGGACCCAGTCACTGGTGAAAAGATTTGCTGCAGGGAGGGCAGATGCACCCGTGACTGGCTCACAGGTGGGTGATGGGGCTGTCTCTTATGTACACACATTCCATATAAAATGTGGATTGGCATGCATTGCTCTTGCTGGCATAGCTTGCTGGCGCTCCACTTCTGTAGGCTGCGCCAACCCCTGCATATGCAGCACGCACGTGCCTAGAATGCTGAAGATGGTAAGTATACATATAAGAGTGAGTATTTGCTTCATGCCAAGGACAGATTTGGCCCTGCAGTTGTCTGCCATACAGTGCACCGGTCATTCCTGCGGTACTACTGCTTGACGATGCTCAAGGAACTTTGACAAGTACAGCTGTGCCAGTATGGCGTGTGTGCTGCTCTGCAGGTCAAATGGTGTGCTGTGCTCAACCCCTAAGCAGCACCAGCATCTGTCTTGCTCCCACGTCCCCCTTCGACCGTACATGCTGTCCCCCCGGCTTTGTCTGCATGCCTGATGGTAGTTGCTGCCCCAAGCAACAGTACTGCTTTGACCCTGTCACCAATACGGCGTCTTGCTGCAAAACCAGCCAGCCCTGTATCAATGGCAAGTGCTGCGACGTAACACAGAGTGATATCTGCACACCGTGGCCAAGCTTGCAGGGTCAGGAATGTTGCCCTAAGGGCAACTGCTTGGTGGCGTGGAATGCCAATCCATATCCCGGAGTTCCCACACCTCCTCCCTTCATAAGGACATGTTGCCCTGCTGTAAGTGTTGTACTCATGCACCTCACCTTAATGTTAAGTTTCACTGAAACATGAAAGTGTCGCTTTCTAGCAAGTCACCATGCCTCTGCACCCTGCATCACACTGTGTAGTGCACACCCCCATCCTGCAACCATACTCCCCGAGCCCATAACAATACTTCTACCACTAGCTACAACTACTACATCACTAACAATGTGTACGGACATCACTAAGGAAACATCGAATGTTGTGCTGCACCTGCAGACACAAAGCTGCCGGCGCTACTCGGGTGGAGGAACTGCCAAAGTCTGCTGCATGAATGAGTGCATACCTTCTGTTGTAGCAACTGGCACTCCTCTTTGCTGTCCCAGGATCAAGACCTGCACTAAAACCAACGCAGATGGCACCGTGACTAAGACCTGTTGCAGGCCAAATCAGACTTGCAAATCTGGAGTGTGCTGCAACACCGTGGACATCTGCAAGCCGTACAACAATCCATTTGGTACAAAGACAATTTGCTGTATTAAGCCATCGCTTTGCACACCTTTGGCAGGTTCAACTAGTTCTATCAGTGTCTGTTGTGCGCCTAACAAGAGGTGCCAGGGTCCCAATGGCCAGGTCATCTGCTGCAAGAAGAATCAGAGCTGTCAGCCCGTTCCTGGTACAAATTTCTTCAGATGTGTGCCGTGATGCACGGGACCTACTGCTATCCAAAGAGTGATGCCATGTGTTTAGGCTGGATTGTTTACAAGTTGTTGCGTATGAGTATCTCTACTGTTTGGACTAAGCACGTCAGCATACTTAGTGATCATTTTGACCTGCACAAGTAAGCAGGGGCGGGTGTGCCATGTGGAGAGAGCATGAGGCTCATTCAGACCTAATGCACTTGTGCACATGCATGCAACACGCAGTACTGGCTTTCTCTGACTTGGCAACTTGTCTTGTATTGATGGATTGTCTCCTGCTCACATGATCAGCCCTTTGATCACGATGGCCACAGTCATACCAGTTAATCTGCCCTTTGCATCGCATAATAACGGGGTGTTGTTTGTTGCACCCTGGTGTCTGAAGCACAGCTTGCATAGGTGAGATTGAAAAGATGGATTATGGCTGGTTTTGTGCGCATGGACAACCAGGCTTGCACTTCCTGTTTCCATGGAAACCATACATTCTCCAAAGGCATTGCTGCATCCTGGCTTTGAGGTTTCCGTTAACACACCCGTACAGTTCTTCTTGTTTCCATGGGAATTCGTACCTTTCTTTAAGACCTCGCTCGCACATGGGTAGCCTCATGGTTTGGTTGTTGCTGTATGCGCGTGATTGGTGGAGAGGGGGATCCTTTCGTCACAGATGCCTGCAGGATTTGTTCATCCAACGTCGCGCGATTTTATTCTGCAGTCACAGGGGCTTGCTTCAAAATCTATTTTTGTCAACACATTGTCCAGATTGCATCATCAACAGCAGTTTGGAGTTCTGATGATTGCAACTGCCTTGCAGCTTTGCAAGTGCCCCACTGCTAGTCTAATGCGATCAGAGTACAGCAGTTGTGCATACAACGCCAGCAGCTATTGTCAAGCACAAGGCTTATGTAGCATCATAGTGGGTGGGTGGGTCTCTGCATGTTATGCATGTCGTGTGCTGCACCACCGTTTCACCATGATCTGCTGTGCTTTGGTGACGATGTCTGTCTGATGTGACAGCGGTCAGTGTTATGTGGTTATGTCACATGCTTCCAACATTCGCAGTTTGCACTGAGCTGTGCATTGGCAGCACGCAAGATCTTGATGCACAGCTTG
The DNA here is from genome assembly GCA_001630525.1 of Coelastrella sp. M60. NCBI lineage: Eukaryota > Viridiplantae > Chlorophyta > Chlorophyceae > Sphaeropleales > Scenedesmaceae > Coelastrella > Coelastrella sp. M60. The sequence continues at coordinate 7,789 of LWCB01010494.1, forward strand.
CCAGATTCAGAAAGTTCAACTTGACCAGCTCCAAAGACCGCTACGTTTAAGGATGGAAGAAATGCATGCCGTTGCAACTTTGTTGTGTATAAGTCACACGTGGGTGGAATCCTGAAGGGGCCCGGGGGGAGCTTGATCTTGCTCAGCTGTCATTGGAAAACTGTCATGTTTGCTGACGAGACTTTGCACAGAGTTTGATACTTGTGGTCAACTTGCTTCTGATGTCAGTGTGCAAAAGAGTTGCGGCCAGGCTTCAAAGATGTACCAACATATCAGATGCTATCGCATTATGCTGTCGCATCATGGGTAAAAGTCAATTTGACACATGCTGAAGGTCACCTGTTTGCTTTAGTTCTCCAGTGTGGGTACAGGTGTGAAATCAGATCTGCAAATTTGGAATGTGCTGCAACATTGTGGACATTTGCAAGCCGTACAACAATCCACTTGGTACAAAGATAATCTACTGCAGGAACACTGTTGTTACGTATGAGTATTTCTACTGTTTGAAGTAAGCACATCGGCATATTCAATGATCGCACTTTTCTGCCCATGTGAGCAGGGGCGGTGTCGTGTGGTGAGAGCCTGAAGCTCATTCAAATCTAGTGCACTTGTGCACATGCATGCAATACGCAGCACTGATGTTCTCTGACTTGGCAGCTTGTCTTGTATACATCGTCTCCTGCTCACATGGGGAGCCCTTTGATCACGATGGCCACACCTTCTGTACCAGATAATCTGCTTTTTGAGTTGTATCATAGCGAGTTGTTGTTTGTTGCACTCTAATGTTTGAAGCACAGCTTGCATAGTAAGTTTAAGATTGGAAAGATGGATGAATGTTGATGGTGATTATTCGGCCCTGGAGTTCTCTCACATTGCCTGCAGCCTATGTCTGTTGTTAACATATGTGCAGCTCATGCAGATGTTGTTGGATCAAAGAGGTCAGATCTGCCTGCACCTCTTGTTGGGTTGTGAACATCAAGGCTTCTATGCTACACGTGATATGCATGGCATACTTCATGGCTGTGTTTGTGCGCATGGACAACCAGCCTTTCACTCTCGTTGCAACAGGACTTTCACACATTTTTCCAAGACGTCGCTGCATCATGGCTTTAAGGTTTCATTAGAATACCCGTACGGTGCGCTTGCACGTGGGTGATCGTGAGGTTTGATCGTCTCTGTGCCTGCGTCATTGATGAAGAGGGGAATCATTTTCTGACAGATGCCTGCAGGATTTGTTGATTCAACGTTGTGCGATGAAATTCTGCAGTCACAGGGTCTTGCTTGAATATCTATGCTCTTGATAAAACACACAGGTTTGTCACATCATCAACAGCAGTTTTGAAGTTTTAGTGATTGCAACTGCCTTGCAGCGTTGTAAGTGCCCCATTGCTAGTCTTATGCGGTCAAAGTACGGCAGTTCTGCATATAACGCCTGTAGCTATTGCTGAAGCAAAAGGCTTATGTGGCATCACTGTGGGTGCTTGAGTCTCTGCATCTTTATCCTTGTTGGGTGCTGAACCGCTGCTCCACCACGAATCTGCTGTGCTCTTGTGATGACTAATGTCTGATTTAACAGCAATCAGTGTTATGATGTATCGTTACATGTTACCACATGCAATTTGCAGTCAGCTGTGTGCCCTTTTCATGCACAGCTTGCCAGATATAAAGACTTCGACTTGGCCAATGTCAAAGATCGTCAATCTGGGTGGAATCCTGAAGCGGGGGTGAGGGGTTGGAGCTTTATTCATTTGCTCAGCTGTCATTGAAAGACTGTTGTGTTTGCTAACGAGACTTTGCACCTGGTTTGATGCTTGTGGTCAGCCTTACTCTGATTGCAGTTCGCATGATTGTTGTGGCCAGGTTTTTAAGATATGCCAACACATCAGTTGCTATTGCGTCTTGGGTAAAAGTAAACTTGACGCATGCTGGAGGTTACCTTGTTTGCTTCAAGTCTTCATTGTGGGTACAGGTGTCCTGAATTGCCACCTTGATCATCTGCAAAAGGGAATTACATCTGCCCCAGAGGTGCATGTGGAGTTGGTACTGGGTAACAGTACGAAATTGATCTGCTCGTACGGTGGCTTGATGGGGCTTTGTTTGCATTGAAGTTGCTTCATGACACTTGGATGACTTTCAATGCTGTCATTGCTAGCTTTGCAGTGACCAACCAGGAACAGTCCTTTCAACAGATGCTGAGATCATGTGTTCAAAGTTTCGTCAGTTCTCAGAACAGGCTTGCATATGAATACACTTGTCAGCGTCTTCTGATATGTTGGCTGGCCTTGATTATGATGCCACATGGCTGTAGTTGAGGGCTCATGTGTGCTGCTTGACCGCTGGAGACTTGTGATGTAGACTAGTACTGCTGTGGGCATTGATCAACTGCTTCCCTTGTGATAGAGCAACTGGGGTTCCCTACAAGCCAACATGTGTGCCTTCTCAGTGTGTGCCTATGCCTTTACTCTGCCTTATCATACAGTCATGTGTGCACAGTCTGCCTGCTGTCACTGCCGTGCCGTATGATCATGTCAACCTGTGATTGCTGGTGGCCTATGTATTGCCACCTGCAGGTGTGAAAGCTGGATTCAGATGATGATTGTTATTGTACACCTGGTGTGTGCACAGTATTCCTTTTGTTACGTACTGTGTTTCTACACTAATGCCTTACGGACTCATGAGTGGATGATCATGCTGAGTGTTTTCTGGATTTTGCAGACAGATCTGTCTTAGCACTTGTTTGTGTTCGCTTTCTTTCTGTGTTGCATCTGCCCAGCTGGCAATAGGCACAGATGGCACCTGTGATTGCTGGTGGCCTATGTACTGCCACCTACAGGTGTGAAAGCCCGATTTAGATAATGAATATGATCGTACATGTGTGTGCACAGTATGTCTTTTGTTCTGTACTGTGTTCCTTCATTAAAGCCTTGAAGTTACAGACTCATGCTCAGTGTTTTCTGGCTTTCGCAGACAGATCTGTCTTCGCACTTGTTTGTGTTCGCTTCCTTTCTGTGTTGCATCTGCCCAGCTGGCAATGGGCACAGATGGTACCTGTGATTGCTGGTGGCCTATGTACTGCCGCCTACAGATGTCAATGTTTGATTTGAGTATTGATTGTATTGTATCGTAAACGTTTGATCTAAGTAATGAGTATCATCGTACACTTGTACACCGTGTACGGATACGGTATCCCTTTGTTGTGTACTGTGTTTCTACACTAAAGCCTAAGGCTTACAGACTCATGCTGAGCGTTTTCTGGCTTTTGCAGACAGATCCGTCTTCGCACTTGTTTGTGTTCGCTTCATTTTTATGTTGCATCTGCCCAGCTGGCAATGGGCACAGATGGTACCACCAGTTGAGGTCAAGTATGCAGGCTGAAAAGCTGCAAGCTGCACTAAGTGCAAGTCTTGAATGAGCAGAGAAAAAAAAATCAGCAAAGCTACGTGCTTGCAGGCAGAGAGTGCCACACTGCTTTCCAACAGCGATGGCATTATGCACAATTTGATCAAGCCTTGCGCTGTGTTTGTGCCAGTAATCTGGTCAGCCATGTTGCTGTCACCAACAGTGCGCCCTGTGTTGGCTGCGATCACTGGTTGTACTGATGAAGTCACAGTGATCACTACCGCAGTGCATTGTGGCAGCTGTTCAGGTTTTGTGTAATCAGCACTTTCATACTGAAGAACCACGTCCTAGTAAGTGGCAGTGCTGCCACTTACTCTAGTGTCAGCCTGGTTAGGAACCTGCTCTGGCAAGGGCATAGGCCCTAGGGTGCCACCGTGGCATCCAGGTTCCATGGCCACTCAAAAACCTCGCGAGCTCAGACGCCATAAAACCTTTGGCTTATAACAGATGCATGTGCGCACACAGGCACACATTGGTGGCTCAAGCTCACTTTGAGGGACTATTGTGAACTGCTGCAGCTCTTGGCGTCGTCGTTGTTTTGCCTCGTGCAAAATGTTTTGCACACACCTCCTGTGGCTTTGCAGCACTGAAGCATGCTGCCGATGCCAGAGGTAGCAGCTTCGTCGTTCGAAACGTTTCGCCGGCTTCGGCCCCGTCGAAACGAAGCT
>LWCB01010500.1:0-13343 GCA_001630525.1 Coelastrella sp. M60
GACGGGCTGCCTGACTTTCAATGGCTACTTGGCTTGCAAACAAGTACTTGAAGTCATTTTTCAAGTAATAGTTTATTGTTTAATGCAGTGCACGCTCTTGATCGCAGCGCATATAGCGGGGTGTGACCTGCGATGACCACTGATGGTTGGACCGTACTTGTGTTGTGCTGTGAAGTCTCACTGGCGTGTTGGCGCATGCCAAACGGTACTATAGACATCAAAGATTCGATTAAAGCACTGCGCAGCACCAGGCAGTGCGTGCAGGCTTCACAATCCCGCGGATTGAACGACCGGTCTTAACAAGACAAATCTCCCCTGTACGGTAGCTGTCATGCTTTGAAAGTCAGGTGCATGCACGCGAGAAAGCAAATAACTAGCAATATATCTGCTTGCCTGAATGTATGCATTGCCCTTTGCTGTCCCATGTGTAAGCAACTTGAGAGAGTCCATGTCACCTCGCCGACTTGGCAAGAGGTAATCTTTGTTACTAACACTACTCGGAGGCAGCATGGCATGCTGCATGCGCACTGGGACATACTGTGTATATGGTAGCGGTTTCTTGCAGGACATTGGTTCGCTAGACCGATGACTTGCAGTTGCCCACTGTGTTGCCAGCTCGGAGAGACACTAGTAATCAGTCTAGGCTTCTGAGACATTGACATCATGTACAGTGTACAAGTCATCAACTGCACCGTGGTGAAGGCTTCACTGATAAAGGAAGCACATACAAGCAAGCCATACAGCCAATGCCTGGCAATACAGTAACTAACAACTTGTCCAAAACGGTTGGACAAGATGGGGCAGCCTGTTGTGATAATGCAAACCTGACAAGGATTCAAGACACCGTTGACGGTGGATACCATCACAACACCAATGATAAGCACAAGTCATGACATCATTGGCCCTTGTGCTGGACCGGGTGGCATGATGAGAGTCAACTACCGCTGCAGAAGACATGATTGTTAGCATGTTATCAGACGAGACAGTCAAAACTGCCAGTCATGCGAGTAGCATGGTGCAATAGGTGCTGGTTTGTCACAGACACATCATAGGATGTACTCAAGCATGCACTGCTTTGGCAAGCCATGTCTCCCTGGCCACACAATGACCGTTGGAAACACAGGATGTTTGTCGAGCTGCTTGTCCCTGTGCATGCATGATCCTAACCTGTGCATGTATGTAACAAGCAGCTGCAGACAACTGATATACATAACCCATGCAAATATGTAGCCTTACCACTTATGTGCTGGTCTATCCCCAAGAGCAACAGTGCAGCCAACCCGTTGGCAACGTATGCACTGTTGCATCATGCAGGGCAACTGCTCTGTGGACACTGAGCAAGTCTTCTAGCTGTGTTGCGTGCTTGCATGCAATAATCAGCAGTTGCCACGACATAGCGCATCCAGGAGGACATCAGAGCTGCCCAGCAATTGCTTTATCTTTACGCCTTCATGATTGCATATTCATGTGTTGCATCATATGGGGTCCAGATTATCTTGCTGGGGTCAACCTATGGAAACACAGACACAGTGCCAGCTTCAGGTGTAAGAATGCAAGCTCACTATGAAAGGTACTGGTGCTACTACTTGTTGTGCCCGCCCTGGGCAACAACCCTGCGCCGCTGATGTCCTCAAAAGCAACCCACCTAGGCTGACAAACAAGGCTGTAGCAACAGGGGTATTTCATGATGCAAGCAGCTGCAAGGTGCAACAACACCTGCTAGTTGAAAGCGTTCATCACTATATGTATACTTCAACAAACCAGTTGCTGTACAATGTCAAAAATTTGCAGGCCTCTGAAGAGGCCACACCACAAGCTCGCCTGCAGCCCCCAGCTTCCAGCTTCTTTCAGTTGCTGATCCAGCAGCTTGGGTGCAGCCACCAACACATGCTGACCCTTCTGGTACTGTATGAGTCCCAGGTACTGCAAGGTGTATATGATGTCATCTGGCTTGATACAGGTCAGCTCGCTAAGCTCCTTGATGCTGAGGGTGCCGTCACGCTCTTTCAACACCGGCATTAGCACTCTGGTCCAATAGGAACGGTACGACACTCGACCCAGATCACTAAGAGGACGCTCAGGCGTGCCAACCTAGAGAAGAACAGGACATAACAATTGTCAAGCACTAGCCTGTTGGAACCTTTTCAAGGGAAAAGGATGACTCTCTTTCTTGTACTACAGATGCCTGCACTGCATACAGTGCCGCCAGCAATGCTTCACTTACACAACAGCATCCTATGCAGAGCAGGCAGCCGGATCTCATGCATCACTGATACATGTGCTCACCTTGCCCTCCAGCTTGCTGAGCTCATAACTGAAGCTGATGAGAAACTTGCCGTATCCCTTCTTCTGGTAGCAGGGAAGCGTCAGAATACATGCCAGATTGTAACCCTCTTCACTGTTCTTCTCCTTGCTGAAATAGCCCACCTACAAGTACAAAGCAGAACCACAAACAAGCAAACTATCGTCCAAAGAGCAAACCAAATGGAAACAGGTGCTTTGTCTAGCTCGACATGCTGCTGACTAGCTTACAGGTCTACACTGCAACCCTCACTCAGCTCTGTGCCCAGAGCACTGCATGCACCATACCGTGCAGCCTGCTGAAACGGGCAATGCCCTCTATGTGCTAAATACTCACAATGTGCGCCCCTCGTGAATCTGTTTCACACAGCACATAGAACAGGAAAAGGTCCACATCATAGTACAAGGTCTTGTGGTCCAGGAACAGCTTGGCCAGGTAGCACAGGTTTTGACAGTATTGCTTTTCCTTACGACCATCAATCTGACGGACAGTTGTGATCAGCAGCAACAGCAATGTACTTTTCAGGTATGATTTCCATACAGTGAGAGGCCACTCACCATATTGTGCGCTGCGCAGAGTTTCCCTTGCCCGCAGAAGCCAGCAAAACAGACAGTGTAGATGTTGGCGAAAAACAGGGTTTATGCTGATGCTTCAAAGCCGATGAGGAGCAAAGATGTGATATGTGTCCATCAAGATGCAGCAAGAAATATGATTCAAGTCTCTTGTCTCAGTTGCAGAGACCGATCACAGCATACCCACCTCAAACATACTGATGTTGTCTTTCCTGTATATCTCATCACCTGGGGGGTGGCGCAACTTGCACTTACTGAGGTGGCGCAGCAATTGGCTGCGGCGCTTGAAGAAGTGCAGACTGTACTCACAAAAGTAGAGCTTCTGTGGTTGCAGCACACACAACAGCACACACAGCAGAGAGCGAGACAACAGCGACAATGACAGAAATGGCTGGTTCAGCAGAAATGCCGGGCAATGCAATCGTGGCTGCAAAGAAGGGTGCACAAGGCTTGCAACAGGTCACAGCAGGCAGGGACTGAAAGCAAAGAGTGCTGTGACTGTTTCCACACAGCATGTTTCTGCCGCGGTTGCCATTGGGCAGATGACATGTTGGACGGGTGACAATGTGGAGTTGCTGTGTTCAAGTGCTCTGTGTTCCACACACTGCAAGCCTACATATCCACAATGTTACCTTGCAATCCTTGTACTCTGGTGGCAGCGGACTGAAGTACCAGGTGTCCATCTCATGCATGCCCAGCTGTATGACATCAATGTTCTTGACCTTGGTGAACTCCTCATGCTCTCGCAGTTGCTGAGGGTCAAAGTCACCATGATCTTCATCATCAGACATGGGCTCCTCGGTCTTTTTACGCTTCCTGGCACCACATCATAACTGGTTTCTGAGAAACGCAACCCCATTTACTTGCTCACCCCCAGATTGACATACAACGCCATTGTTCTGTCACTTGCTGACAATAAGCTGATACTTAACAACTGCACTGGTAACTGACAACACTGCTACAAACCCAGAGGTGGCAGTCTGCATCCAAAGACGGCTGTACTCAGCATGTCAAAGGTGTCATACAGCTTGAGTCACTGCATGCGAAGCACAACCTAGTGATGTTGTCAAGACTCACTTGCCGTCTGGTCCCACCTCCTCAAGCTGCATCTCCAGTGTGTTCAGATCGAAGTCAGCTGTATCAACCCACTGGTCCATACGGCGATTCACTTTGTGTCAGGAGATCAACACAGTGCAGAACAAAAACGCAGACCTAAGCTTGTAATGTGCATCTGCGATTCAAAATCACGGGCTGCAAGTGTAGCTGCGTGACTGGTCATATGCTCAAAGCGCAGCTGGTCCCCTCGATCTGTTGACAACTTGCTGGTGCAGTGTCACCACAGCTGCCAACCGGAAGGCAGGGTGCAGCAAGTCCGGTTCACTGCTGCTGTTGAGACAGCATGTGCTGCACTTGCAGTACTCACATCCACTGAAATGTACATAGTACTCCCAGGTGTCAAAGGGGTTTGTGCTGCTGCCATCATAGTCTGGTTTCAGACGTCGCTCAAGGATCTTGCAGCGGTAGTACTCCCCATCCTTCCACTTGCAGCGGATGCGGCTGTTGACATCAAGAGGCAGGACAACCTGCAGTTCATGGTACCACAATGTGATGTGGTCAGTATCCCGCAGCAGCTAATCAGCTGCTTCTGGCCAACACACTCAGGGTCGCAAGCATAACAGCAAGGGCAAGCTGCTGATCGCACTGCCAATCCTGGTGCTGACCACTGTTCGAGTTTCTGCAGCAGTATCCCTTTGACAAGCTGTAGTTTTGCTTGGCTACTGCTGCTGTGGCTTGTGCCGTCACCTGCTCTCTAGGCACCATGTTGGGTGCTGGTGGTATTGATCCTGAGGGTTCAGGTGCCCCCAGACCTGAGCTGGAAGGACCAGCAGAAAGGTCAGAGGGAGCAGGGGCACGCAGGCGCTTGCCTCCTTTGCCGGCTCCCTGCAATGACCACCGTGACAAACATGGGTTCCAGTGAAATGCATCGATGCATCATTTGCTTGCATGCAGGTACCAATCACCAAGCTGCAGTGACTTATATGAGTCTACAAGGGTGATGCAGATGCCATATAGCTGCCAGTTTCAGGAAGCAGTAGCTGCACACAGCTTGTGAGAACATAAGAAGGGCACGAGGAAGCTGCAGTCGACACATGGGTACACTACGAGGAGACAACACAGCAACTGTGGGCCAAGTTCAAATGCAGCAGCAAGGTCTCACAACATGCTGACGATACCACGATACCTTTCCCATGCCCTGCTGAGATAGTTGAGGAGGTTCCTGCTGATCCAAAGCCATCATGTCCGGCTCTGCAGCTTTGTCCAGACGTCTACTGCCGGTCATGTTTGCTGCACTGCAGATGTTTGTGCTCAGCTGCCTCACAGAGCCTAAGGACGATGGCCTGCACACTTCATGGAGAACAAAGGCCAGGGTTATACAGACTGCTCTGCTACATGTCACAGAAGGAGCATCGGCATGCAAGGGTTGGGAACAACTTGCACAGTCTTGTCGCAAGTATTGATACTCGCGAACGGCAGCACTTTGCAGATACCATAAGACCTCGGAGATACGCGACAGCACGTTGGCGAGGCAGTACAAGCAGCATGCGCACGATGAGCTTCCTACCGTTGTGTACTGTTCTGACACCGGTTGAATTTCCCACGTACGCCGAACGACCGGCAAATATTGTGTATCGCAAACGAAGGATTTGTCAAAATTTGTTTATAAGGTCCAACTTGCGAAGCTGCTGTAGTGGCAGCTTGCCCGCCACCCGAGTGTGGGGTGCGCAGACCTATGTTGAGCAAATTGAGCTGTGCATCTACCGATCTGTATTCTCGAGTGCTTCTTAAGCAGACACTTGGTAGAAGATCAGTTGCTCTGAGGGGAAGTCGCACCACTCAGCTGGCAGCAGCCAAGACACCACAGGTCTCTCCCACTATTGATATGGCAGCACCAGGGGAAGCAGTCACTCTGAGGGGCGAGCTGTCAGGCTTGTTTAGAACAGCAATCAACTCTGCTCTTCCAGCAGTGGAGGATGCTGAGCCAATTGTTGCACCCTGCAACAACCCTCAGCATGGTGACTACCAATGCAACAATGCAATGCCCCTGTTTGGCAAGCTGAAAGGAAAAGAAGGAGCTCCCAAGAACCCTCGGGATGTAGCAACAGCTATCGTAAAGGGCTTGCCACAGAACGCAGTCATCCAGGAAACAAGTTTAGCTGGGCCAGGTTTCATCAACTGCAAGATCTCAACCGACTACCTAGCTCAGCGTGTGAATACCCTTCTGAAGGAGGGTGTGCAGACCATGGCCCCTCAGCTGAGGTATAAGCGTGTGATCGTCGACTTCTCCAGTCCCAATGTAGCCAAGGAAATGCATGTGGGTCATCTGCGTTCAACCATTATTGGTGACACCATCTGCAAGACGCTCGAGTTCTGTGGTGCCGATGTCATGCGGCTCAACCACATTGGTGACTGGGGCACACAGTTTGGGATGTTGATAGAACACATGGCTGAGCTCAGACCCGGTGGACTGGCTGAATCACGTGATGAGGATGTGGCAGACCTGCAGGAGCTGTACAGGTCGGGCACAACAGCAGCTGTAGTAGCTGAGCACAGTCAGCAGCTGTAGGCCAGCTTGGCTAGGAGCAATTGAAGCAACCTCCATGCCTGCTTGACCGTACAGCACCTATTATGGGATCAGTGATACAGCGAATAATAGGTGGCCAGGACTGCAGGACTACTTCACTGTGTTGACAAGGCCTCAAGCCAGTTAATGATAGGCTACAATGGCAGCGCTTTGGTATAATGCCTGTACCTTTCTCTGGATTGCGTGCATTCATCTGAGCTGCCTGTAAGCAGCCTGTGCCCTCCTTCGTGTAGAACAATGGACATGTCGTCCTGTTGTCCACAAGAAGCCAACACAGCAGATATGCGCCATCTGAATGCAACGCTGCTCATGTTGGTTGCAGGGCTGCCAAGAAGCGCTTTGATGATGAAGAGGAGTTCAGGACAAGGGCACGTGAGGCAGTCACACGCCTTCAGGTGATGATGGGCAAAGGCTCTTCTACAGCACAACAGTAAACATCCCACTCTACTGCTGCTGAGAGACCAGATCTGCAAGTCGCCTGATAGCACCTTGCACAGCGATGATCATGCTAAGCGTATTACTAGCTAGTACCACTAGACATTGCTGTGTGAACCAGTGGAAGCATTGCAGCAGCATCACACTGGCCCCTGCAATGCTCATGACTGGTACACCCATTGCTATGTGTCAATGCTGGTGTATGGGCAGCTAGTGCACCTTGTGCGCCTCCACATGGCCAAGAACGTGCCTGATATGCATGTTGCTGTTTGTTCTGCAGTCTGGTGACGAGCAGTGTGTTGCTGCTTGGCAGCGCATTTGTGCCGCCAGCAGGCGTGAGTTTGAGGCCATATACAAGCGCCTGGGCGTTACCTTGCAGGAGCGGGGGGAATCTTTCTACAACCCAATGCTGAAGGGTGGGTCTATTGTAGCAGTGTGGGTGCCAGCTGCACTGACAGCTGCTGATGATTGCTGTTCCTGCTGTCTATCAATATACTCTTCTCCGTAAGCAGCTCAGGGTCTGTGTTCCTCCATTGCTGCAACTCACCCCTCTTGTTGTGAACAATGCGGTCCCTACTATGTCTATGGCAGAAGGGGACAACAATGAGTTTCATTGGTTTGCTTGGTGACCCTGAATCTTTGTCTGCCCTGTTCATGTGTTCTCTTCTGCTGTATTGTTGCTATAGTAATTGCAGATATTTATTGTCTAAGTACCTATGAGCCATAGCAGTATCATCATTGGCCTGTGCCCCACTTCAGAAGCAGACATCTCATGCTTCTTGCACTATGCTCACAAGTCCTCTGACCTTCCTTGTTTCTGAAACAGATGTTGTTGAAGAGCTCAAGTCCAAGGGTGTAGCTGAGCTTTCAGATGGAGCCACATGCGTCTTTGTGGAAGGGCAGGAGATTCCATTGATTGTTCAGAAGACTGATGGAGGGTTTGGTTATGCATCTACAGACATGGCAGCAGTCAAGCAGCGTGTGCAGGATGAGAAAGCAGACTGGATCATCTACGTCACAGACATTGGGCAGTCCACTCACTTTGAGATGGTGTTTGCAGCAGCTCGCAGGGCAGGATATCTGCCTCCTAAGGACAGCAAAGAGGTAAGCACGGCATTATGCAGAGCAAGACTGTATCTCTGGCTGTCTTCGGGTCTGTTTATAGTACACTTGTGCACATAACCCAAGGTATATCGCCCGTTGCTGGTTCCTCAAAGAGCCCCAGGCATGTGGGAGCAGGTAATCGCAGCAACATGTAGCACACTCTCAGCAACACCCAGTATGCAGACACATGGTTACCGCACATTGCTTGCTGTGACTCTTATTTCCTGCCGCTGCATTCCTTCCTTCAGCCCCCCCGTGTCAGTCATGTTGGCTTTGGTCTTGTTCTTGGTGAAGATGGCAAGAAGTTCAAGACCCGCAGTGGTGATGTGGTCAGACTGGTGGAGCTGCTGGATGAGGCCAAAGCCCGCTGTACAGCAACAATCAAGGCACGCAGAGAAGAGGTGGGTGAATCAAGGGCAGCAGGATCTAGCTGTTCAACAGAACCTGTACTGTATGGCTTATCGCTTGTATAGCTGACTGTTTGTATGGCTTATTGCTCGTATGGCTGGTTGCTTAACAAGGAGCTTGCACATCAGCACCTCGAGCTGCAGAAGTCAACAAGGAGGTTCTGGTTGCAACAGCAAGCATTCTACATTCTTAACAGGGTTGGCATACAGGATAGCGTCAGCAATAAAGCTGCCCCCAGCAACCTTGATGGTGTGTGTTGTGCTATGCACGTGGATCACATTCAGCTGTCGTTGTGTTGCTGTGCTGCCAATCCTTAGGCTGGTGAGGCAGTTGATGATGCTGAGCTTGATGCAGCAAGCAGTGCCATGGGCTATGGTGCTGTCAAGTATGCCGACTTGAAGAACAGCAGGCTCACAAACTACAAATTCAGCTTTGATGCTATGCTGGAACTGAAGGGCAACACCGCAGTATACCTGCTGTATGCACATGCTCGCATTGCTGGCATTGTACGCAAGAGCGGTGCGGATGTTGACGCCCTGGTAGCCTCAGGGGCTCAGGTTGTGGTGCAGCACCCCAAGGAGAGGGATTTGGCCATGGCACTGGCAAAGGTGAGTAAAAGCTAGACAGCGAAACACTGGACAGACTGCATGGTTTCGCAATCTGATCAAGTAGTTCATGGCCTGTGCGGCACTGTCACGAGAAAGTGACGTCCTCAATCAGCGCCAACACTTATAGCTAGGGACGAGTTTGTTTGCTGTTCTCCTGTCACCAGCCTTGCTGGCTTGTTGAGCTCATGCAAGCCTCGTGACCTCATATGTACAAAATGCAGACCATGTGCAGAGCTGTATGCATAGCTCTGAGTATGCCTTGAGCCGCTCCCTCCTGCCGCTGCTGTCTCTGTTGTAGTTCCCTGAGGCTATTGAGGACATGTTAGAGGAGTTGATGCCCAACAGGCTCACAGATTATCTGTACTCACTGAGTGAAACCTTCAGCAGCTTCTACACAGAGTGCAAGGTGCTGGGCAGTGAGCAGGAGCAGAGCAGGCTGCTGCTGGTAGAGGCGACTGCGAGGATCATCAGGCAGTGCTTCAGTTTGCTGGGCATCACCCCCTTGTACAGAATATAGCATGGCCTGGTTTTGCATGCCTGGATTGAAGGCTACATATCAAGACTGTTGTAGTCACTTATTGTGAAGCAAGGCTTGTCCAGTTAAGGGAGGTTGGCAGAGCAGGGCTCATGCGCAAAAGACGACACCACAGAAGATATATTGAAGGAGAGCATCAATGTCGTGTGGCTTGCAGCCTGAGTCACGGAGAACCTGTGGCAAGGAAGAAATGGGGGGTCTGGTGATCAGTTCATGGGACTCGGAGTCCATCATGATGCAAGCACGCGCTGATGCACAACAACAGTCACTGCCGCAGTGATGATTCCATCAGTATTGATTGTATTTTGTGTGACAGTGTGCTGTCCCTGCTCCTATGGTCGTGAATGTTCGTCATCGAGTGACTGCCAAACGCGATAGACTGCAAGCAGCCACTGGCTGGTGGGAACATTGCATTTCTTCTGAAGAACTTTGCATGTGGACAAAGGACACACGACAATAGACCATCCTTGTACAGCAACATTACTGTTGGCAGTATGATGCTATAGATTCAGATGAAGCGCACAATCTGACGACACCACCAACGGTTGGGACCACAAGGCATCAATGCATGAGCTTCTCGGGTTCTGGTGAGGTTTCAACTCCAACGTTTCCAGGTTATAGGGGGGCCAGTTCAATCATATACTGCCACAGAACAGTTTTTCGAGAGTTTTAACAGCTGCTTTGTAGTGGATTGCGTGCTTTCCGCCTTCTGGTTGTCCGCCCATCACTACCAGCCAAGGAGTTCCAGCTATTTACCTCGGCAGAGCTGTCCCAGGCCGTTGACTTTGCACTATATCTGACTTCAAGGTATATGCCACTGTTGCCCTAGAACCACTTGTGATCGCACCAATACATCCGGACCTGTCGTAGCCCTGCTGCTGACTGGCCGTTGAGCTGTGCGTGCAGCAGCAACTTGATGTTGTGCAATACGCATTTAAATGAGTATGCAAGCTTGCACAACTGCGCACAACGTTTTCCGACGTTGCTTGCAGTTGCAGCTAGAAGCAGTCCGAGTGCTCAAGATATCCTGAAGATTCTGTCGTCATGGAGCACAACCTTAAGTTTCTGGCTTAACATGCATCGTTGCTTGCTTCCTGCTGCTCTAATGTAAGTCGATAGCAGCAGCAGCGAGGCTTGTGACCGCAGCTGAGCACTGCAGCTCTCAGCTGTTGTGGTCCGCCCATTTATGCTATGTCTTCTCGCCTTTGATCAGAGGACGATTGATACAGCATCAAAAACCTACCTCCAAATACTTTGGATCTGTTGTTCATAAGGAAAGCTGGTTGCCACCTATCTGTGACCCTCTACCAATGTGCTACAGCGCTGTGACCTTCCCAATGTACTGCTGTGGCATGACCCTGTCCTGCAGGTTCCCTGTCAGCACATTTCGAATAGCAGACACCCAGTTACGATTAGAAAGGTTACGTATGTTAAGAGAATCGAGACGACGGTAGCACCCTGCAGGGAGTACAGTCATAGTTTTCCAGTCTTGTCTCCAGTGAGAAGATCAACCTCTCACCCCTGTGACAGACAACTTAGGCCGGCACCCACCAAGCATCACAACCCATGGCTAGCCACAGCCATCATCGTGGTCTGCACCACACACAGCATACCAGCGCTGCAGCCTCTGATGCCGCAGGCTGGGTTGAGAGCATTGGCTCACTGGATGACAGTCATCCAGCTACAGCACTCCTGCTGGGGGCTTCTCAAGCAGTAGGACCCAACCAGAGCAATTTTGCTAGCAAACCAGGCAGTAACAATGGCGCACATGCTGCTGTATCAGAAGCAGCTAACTCATCCTCTGGAGTGCCTCACCTCGGCCATGTGACTCCTGATGATGAGAAGTTATCTTCAGAACAGGAATTTGAGGCCTCCCTGGAGCATGGCCTTGGGGTCATGATGGCTGAGGTAAGGCTAGCTATCAACACAGTTACATGATCTGTGGTAGCACGTGCACAGGCAGACGGAGCACCCCGACACCTGGCAGCTGATGTGCACCGGATGTCTTTCTCAAGATACATACTGTTGACTCACCGAGTGTAGTGTGTAGCATCCTGTTGTGAAGCTTTCGTAAGGCACAAGTGAAGTGGTGTCGTGTCTGATCACCTCTGCAGGTGAATGCTGTTGGTGAGATGTTGGTTGAGGTTGGTGCGCCTCATGGCAGCTGGGGTCCAAGTCGCCTCACTGACCAGCAGCTGAAGCATGTCCTGTCAGTCATAGAAGAAACAGCAAGCAAAGGAGGAGCAGATGTTGTGGTGCTCAGAGACGGAGCAAAAGAGATGGCAACGGAAGGTGTGAACTGTAGCTATCAGCAGCACCTCAACAGGGAACAAGGTCTGCATGTCAGCAGCATTTGGACACAACACCTTTGGACACAACAGACGTTTGACCAGCTGTTGCTGGCTGTTTCTGTTGCTGGATGGTGTTATCAGCAAATCAGAAGTGTATACATGTGCCTGTCCAGCTTTTGTGGCAGTCTCTAAAGGAACAAATGTTGTGTTGTTGTGTCTGTGCAGCTGGTCCTGTCAGCTGCAGCACTGCTGATTTGTTGGTGTCACGGCGCGCCACTGACAGCTGCCCTCCTCGCGAAGTGCGTGTAGCTATCATAGGCAATGTTGACAGTGGAAAGTCAACACTGGTGGGTGTGCTCACACGCAGCATGCTGGATGATGGCCGAGGACTAGCTCGAGGCAAGGTAAGTTCATCGCCATTGCGTCTGCTGCTGTCAGTTTGAAAAGAGGAACCACAAGTTGATTGAAGACAATCAACGCCAGGCTTGCTTGTTGGGCCAGGCCACCATTCATCATCAGTCACACTTCAACTGATGGTTGGGCGATATAGAGTTGTGGAGTCCTCTGCTCTGGTTGGGGACTTTCACCAGCTGCATTTGCATCTTTCAGGTGTTCAAGCACCACCATGAGGAGTCCACTGGCCGCACCAGTTCCATTGGACAGCACAACCTCTGCCTGGACAGCCAGGGCCATATCCTGAATGACATGCAGTTCAGGAATACCACGTGTGGTGAATATGTCAAGAGGGCAAGCAAAGTTGTGACACTGGTTGACTTGGCAGGTGACATGCTGGAGCAACCTGGTCGTGACTGCTTACGATCTGCAACCACGAGTTATGATCTTGTCAGCACATAGAAACAAACTTGGTGGCTCTTCTTAGCAACATCCTTATGCCACCTTATAATCAGCGCAGGAACGACAATTACGATGGCCCAAGCGCCTTGTGATGGACGTCCCTTGTGTAATGCTTTTATTTGGTGGCAGAATGGCGGTTTCTTGCCAACTACGCCATTGCCAACAGTTGCAGTGGCAGTAACTGCTTTTATATGTTTGCAGGTCATGAGAAGTACTTCCGAACCACTGCATATGGCTTGACTGGACACATGCCTGATTATGCATGCCTCATTGTTGGAGCCAACATGGGTGTTGTGGGCATGTGTAAGGAGCACCTGGGTGTTGCTCTGGCCCTCAAGGTGCCAGTGTTCTTTGTGGTGACAAAGGTGGATATATGCCCAGAACATGTGCTCAAGAACACAGTACAGGTGCGGTCATAGTGCAGGTGTGGAAATATGCCCAGAACATGTGCAAGTGCTTGAGCAACTTCAGTCAAGGAAATTGCACACCATGGAACACATTTCATATCTGACGACCTTGAGGTCAGCTCTCAAAGGAGTTGTACATTGCGCTGAAACCACACTGTACACTGCATTAAAATTTGCCTGGCT
>LWCB01010502.1:0-10223 GCA_001630525.1 Coelastrella sp. M60
CATTGTACAAAACAAGCATCTAAGATACAACAGCTGCAGAGGTACCATACAGCGTCTAAACATGCGCCACTGGGAGTGTTGCTTCAAAGCGTTTTCACTGCCACAACTCACCTCACAAGCTGCTACCTGTACCACTCTTGGCAGTTTGATCTCATCTTCGCTGACTCTGCTTTTCTTGGCACGTGCTTTCACATTCTTTTGACTCAATTCACGGCTCTGCTGATCTTGGATTGTGCTGAACACCCTGAAGCTCTTGTCTTGACCAGCTGACAACAACCGGAGGCCCTGCACAGCAGAAAGCATCCAAATGTAACAATGCCACTAGCTCCTCACTGGGTAAAGGAAGCAGCTAGTGGTATCTTTCCTTACAGCCGCTCATGCAACAACACACAGCTCTTGACAAGGTGCACTGCATCAGATAAAACAACCTATGCAACAGCATAGGGCTGCAAGTTGCTTCCACCACTGAGACAATACTGCACTGATGAATCACCCTTCTTCGTGGCCAGCATAGTGCCAAGAGTGTCAGCAGTATCATGCTGGGTTCCGTGTTCTTGGCTGCAACATGGTTACAAGGCACTGGCTGGTGGTCTTGCTCAGCTGTCATGGTGGTTTGTCTGGGTGTACCTCTGCATAATGTCGTACAACAGTTGGCGGTGCACTGTGGCCACTCCTGAACTTCAGCATACGAGGCACAGCATCGGTGCCCTCCAGAACCTATCCAGGGATGAAGTGTCACACGGTTCCAAGTGTGTACAACAAGCAGCATGTTGAATGCTAATGCATGAATGGTGCTGCAACAGTTCCACTTTCAGCAGCAACACTTTGCCGCCATTTGCAGTGGTTGATGGCACTGCAAGTTGCAATAGATATCACTGTGCGCCCTTGATATTGGCGGCCAATGAATAGCTGAGCTTCTGAACTCATCTGTTGACCCAGTAATACTGGGAGTCCTCCTTACCCATTGCTTGATGCTGTTGTCCCCAGCTGAACTCATGAGCAGTGGTTCACCAGCAAAGAAGTGTAGTGCCATTAATGGCTTGTCATGAGCATCACGCAGCACATGATGCAGGCAGCGTTGCTCAAGGTTCCACAGAGCAATGACACCTGCGCTGCCTCCAACAGCCATGAGAGGCAGACCAGAACCTGTTGACAAGGTAGGAACAAGGACAAAGACATATGTTGAACCTGTTGCATGCCTCCTAGTCGCAGCACCTATACCTCCTGAGATGCAAGACTTCATTTCCATGGCTCCTGCTATTAGCACCTACTGCTTCACCAGGAGCTATGTGTAAACGCCACTGCAGTTTGCCAGTTGAAAGTCAAATAGTCCCTGCTGAAGCTGTAGTAACAGTGCAATATGCAAACTATTTGGAGATTATGGCTGCTGAATAAGAAGAAAGGCCAAGCCTAGTTTCAACTGTGCAGCCTCAGCAGGACTACTCAAACATCTTGACATTTGGCTATAGGACCATGCGGGGTTGCAGGATGGCATCCAGCTATCACGAGATAGCTTACCTGTACTGAATGAGATACAAGAGACAGCACTACTACTGCTTGCTGCAGCTACTGCAGCAGCAGACCCCTGCAGGAACCGCCCAGCTGCTGTGCCAGCTGCTGCTGCATTGTGGAATGTTGCAATTTGCTCATCATATCTCAGATTAAACAACACGGCACGTCCGTCCTGCAAGCCCACACCCAGCACATCTAGGGCTGGGGAGGAAGCCATGCAGCGGACAGCTGAGCCCCTGTAACATACAAGCAAAGTGAGCAATGCATCAAGCCTTTCTTGCTTGCAAGGAAAACTGCAACAAATGCTGACATTTGCCAGAACGCTGCCTTTCCCTTTTAGCTTTTGCACGGAGCCCACAAGACATGAGCCAGCAGTCAAGTAGCCCATGCAGCCAACTTAAATATCAGAGCGTCTGTTGTCTGTCTGTGTGGTTGCTGTATGCAGCTGCACAAATTGGGGACCCCCTGAGATGGGCAAATCCCTCTACAAGCAAGCAAGCAACATGTGACACGTGTAACTGGTTACTCACGAGCCTGGGAAAGTGTGAATAAGCTGCCCAGTGACAAAGTTCCACAGCTGCAGCGACCCATCCTGACCAGCAATCACGATCTTGTTGAGGTAGGTATCAGGATGCACCATACAGGTGGGCTCAAACTCTGTTTCAAGGTCGATTACAGCCTACAGAACACATGGCAGCAGCAGCAACTGATGAGCATGTTGAGGATTAGCAGTTCAGCAAGCTGATCATACAGCAGCTGTCTGAATAAGTGCACAGGTCCATGAACCCAGCAACAACCCCATGATGCTGTTGGTGCAGGAACTGTACAGTCCCAACCCGTTGGTATTGGATAGAAGCATTTTATTGTGCTGGTCAAGCAGCAGGCAGCTGAGGGGGTTGTACCTGTGGTGAGTCATACTGGCCGATGTTCCAAACGCACAGCTTTCTGTCTTTGCCTAAAGAAAACAGCTGATTGCCAAGGACCAGCATTTGTACGATGTTGCCAGAGTGACCTGCATAGCATCCAGTGCTGCAGACAGCAAGAGAGCAGATATAGCAGTTTCCCGCTGCTTAGGACATGTCGTTGCACACATCGATCGCTGCAACAACTGCATTGAGTCTGCTGTAACCTGCTTGAGAGTCTCTCAACAACAGCAGCTGCACAAGCATCAGATACGTTTGTATCCTGCACCGCTTGATCCTGCAGCACTTCTATAGTGATGAGTGCCAACTACATGTACATGCGGCACAGCTAGATGAAGCAATCTCATGTCCCGATCTTCTGAACCTGTTTGATTCATAGCTGCTGTTGAGAAGATACCTGTGTGCCCTCTTGGCCTCATGTATGACTGAGCCAGTTGCTGCGAATGT
The DNA here is from genome assembly GCA_001630525.1 of Coelastrella sp. M60. Taxonomy (NCBI): domain Eukaryota; kingdom Viridiplantae; phylum Chlorophyta; class Chlorophyceae; order Sphaeropleales; family Scenedesmaceae; genus Coelastrella; species Coelastrella sp. M60. The sequence goes on from LWCB01010502.1 coordinate 2,883, forward strand.
GAGATCTCCCTTACATGCAAGGGCACTGACGGCACGTGGCAACTGCACAAAGGACACGGCAGGAGGGCCCCTGAGCACCATCGCTGTAAGTGAAACGTGCAACCTCTTCAATATGCAGCTATGACGGGTCTGCTGCCACTGTGCTATGTCTACGTCTGAACAACATCGACATATATTGTCCATTGCTGCTTTCATCCATATACGTTGGCAAAGCCTGCAGCTGCTAATGTGTCAAGGCACTTGGTGTTAATCTTGATATTGCAAGCTGCTGCTTTGTTTGCCATGCTGACGGAAAAGGATGCCTTGACTGCCACTTGTATAACACACCTGAGGTCCAACCATGACCAAAGTGAGCTTGGCCGTGTTATAGATCTGCAAAGCAAGTAGACACAATCAACCTTTGTCATCTTAGGGCTGGGTCTGACTGTTGGGCTGCCAGGCAGCCTTCGGGCCAGCGGGAGGTTGGTTTTGCTGATAGGTAAACACAAATGAGGTATGCAGTGAATTTTCTAAACAGAAGTAGAGCTATAAGGACTAACAAAAGCCCTGTATTCCTGTTGATGTAGAGGTGCACCTATGTGCATGTGCACTGCTGCAGCATACTTCAAGGCAACATGAGTACATGTCTTGAAGCCACTGCCTTACTTGCCACGTTCTTCCAACGCTGACCACAACATAAGTCTCTTTGCCTCGCCTTTGCACCGCAAACGGGACATCCTCAGTGATATAGCCCAGAGCCCTGAAGGGCTTGAACAGTGGGCCTGACATATAGGCAGGGGCTGCTGCTCAGACGACCATGGCAGATGTGATGCAGGAATGAATAAACGTTTGAAGACCGGTATATTCTGCTATTTGCAATGATAGAACAGAGAGCAGCAGCCAGCTATCGGCGAACGCGCGGGATGTTGTGAGCGTGTAAGCATGAGCTTCTGCGGTGATACTCGATACACACACACAAAATAATTGGTTTCGTCTTGAAAAGCCAGTCGCAGATCAAGGCTGCAGCTGCCACTGTCCTGTTGTAACGTTACTAGGGATGCCCGCCAATGATAGGGGCCAAGGTACTGAGTACGTTGCAAATACATTCTAGACGCAGATCCTTAGCTGCAGCCACTGCCGTGAAGTGCAAGGCTGCAGATGCAACATTGTACAGTACAGGCCTCGAGCGTCACGCATATGTATGAATTACCCGCTGATTTTGACAACTCCGCCATTACTATTGCTTTGATCGTACTGCACGATGGAGGCTTCAGATGTGACGGACGACGTGCTTATTGCCGTGTTCAAAACTCTTGCTGCTGAATGCTCCGCTAGCTATGACCATAAAGAAGCAGTTGCACGTTTTATTTGGTTCAGAACAACCCTGCCGTTGGTGTGCAAGCGCTGGTATCGGTTAGCCCTAGACACCCCGACACTCTGGAGGGGTTTGATCATTGACCCTACGCTAGAAGTACAGCACGTGAAGCGCTTGGGACGAGCAGCTGAATTGCCTGGCTCAAGCACGGAACGTGAAGTGCGCGGCGGCTCAGGAGCTTGTACCCCAGCTAGGGGCCACAGTCCTGTCTTGGGCAGTTCACCCGACAGCGATACAGGGGGCTACTGGAGCTCCATCTACGCTCCTCAGCAAGCAGGTGCTTGTTCAACTACTTCTTTGATATTCTGATGCACTCAACATCGTATGGGCAATGCCATGCCTGGGAATGCTGCCTATGATCAACACACCGATTACATCCTCTGGCACCTGATACTGCTGTTGACAGATGAAAGGTCGAGAAGTTTGTGATTTGCCTTGCTGCGTTGACGCAGGTCTGTCAGGTGGTAGTCCTTCAGCGCACTTTCACAAGCAGCTGTCCCGCATTTCTCTCAGCAGGCATCGCCATCAGCTGCATGCTCATGCAGTGATCAATTGGCTGCATGAGCATCCAGCGGCAGCAAGGAGCGTTGAACGATTGACTCTGGACCTTACTCACCACTCACACCATGACTTTGACAGACGGCAGCTTGAAGTGTTGCTGCAAGCGCTGCCAAGATTGCATCGTTTGCACATGACTGGTGCAGTTGATGGCACAGATGCTTACGAGCCGCTAGGTGGGCAGAAAGCTCTGCAGTTGCAGTGTCCAATGTTTTCCAGATTTGCAACACACACTCTGCATTGTTCTGGCAGATGGGTTGCATTAGTGTACAAGGCGCGACTCAGTGCATGCTGTTTAGTGTGTTCCGTCTTTGAATGTCGAAGCACTATGGCCTCCCGACTCCCTGTAATCTGCATCAGCTGCTTGCGTTGCACAGCTATTCAAGATGATTCTTCAGCTGCTTCTCTGTGGCTGCGCCTCACAGATTGTCTTGTCACGATGTTCGCACCGCACAGGTCGCGTACGCACACTGCATAGTCTACAGCTGTTGTCAGCCAGCCAAGCCTGCCTAGACGCTGGTCTGATGGCGCTGAGTTTCCTCCCCTGCTTGCGGCACCTAGCAGTAACATTTGACATTCACTCAGCATCACCATGGTGTCTGAATGACCTTCCAACTGGTCTGGTTACTCTTAGGTTGGGTGGTGTCTGGCTTGAACAACTACCTGAGTTGGTTACAGAGCTTACAGGTGAGCTCCGCACTGAAAGTCTTTGTTGACACACATCTTCGAAGCTGAGATGCTGCTTATGCTGCCATACATCGGCGAATCTTGTGGTGCTAAAGCTGAGTCCTGTGTAGTGCATAAAGGTAGAGATGGATGCAATCATACACTCAAGTATGCAGGCAACTGAGTTGCTGACTGCCTGTGAATGCAATGATCTTTTTGCTTTGTCATCTATAAGCCCACGCTAGCTGCATGCCAGCTGCCCGCCTGCATGCTATGTGGGACTGTCATGCAAACACATCGCTAGATACATCACCCTGCTGCATCTGTATCTTGCAGGTCTAACGAGCATCACTCTAGAACGCTGTCAGGTTGATCAGAATCCCCTGCCGCTGCTTCTTACCCTGCCTCAGCTAGCTGCAGTAAGCATTAGGAATGTCAGCAGGGTGGGCGGCAATGACCTCAACATGCCACGCCTGGTCCCCATGACTAGCCCACAGCAGCAGCTGTCGCAGCTACAGCAGAAGCTGGCGAAAAGTGCCTCTGCTGGCTGTCCAGGCAATGGGCTCGCACAGACAGCAACAGCAGCAGATGCTGCAGCGGGAGGATCCAGTCAGCAGGGTTCTATCAGCAGCATTGGCACATCTGTCACCTTGAGGCTTGGCAGTGCCCCACAGCTTGACCTTGCCAGAGTACGCAGTAACAACAGTGCAAGTACCAGCTCACTGCTGTTGGTGAACACCAGCATAACCTCATTGGCACTGGTAGATGTACAGCTGCAGCAATTGCCCAGTTGCATATCGCAGCTGGTGGCTCTACAGGATCTCAACCTTGCTCTGAATCATGATATGGCTGTGAACCCTGGCAGTTGCTTGCCAGTTGAACTGGCAACACTAAGTACGCTGCAAGGTCTGTGCCTGGGCCACTGCGGCCTAACGCAGCTACCTGCAGTAATTGCTGAGTGCGTTGGGCTGACCAGGCTTGAGGTGCAAGGAAATGCCTTGTCTCTGGCAGGTCTTAGTTGGCGTCCAGCAGATATTGGCTTCAAGGAGAGCTTGCAAGTGTTAGATATTGGGTCCCAAGGTACTGGAGGTACTCGCATGCGGGGCATTCCAGCCTGGATAGGTTCCTGCTCAGCCCTTCGTGAGCTGAAGATCGGGTGCTACTGCCTGGGACACTCTGTCTGCTACCCTAGCCACAGTGATGGCAGTACTCATGCGCACATGCCTGGAGCTGGAACTGCTGTTTACGCTCCACCCTTCAGCCCTGTCGGTGGGGGGGGTGGTGCTTGTTTTGCGACACCAGCTGGATGCATCCCTGTGCGGGGCAGTAATGCTCGCAGTACGGGAAGTGCTGCAGTCACATCCAATGCAGCGCTTGGCAGGCCATCTTTTCAAGCAGGTGTGTCTGCGTCGAGCGCCGGAAATGCTACTGCAGGCAGCCCGTTTGTGGGGTCATCAGCAGCAGAGGGATTGAGTCTGCAGCAGCTGCCTGAGCTGCTTCCTCGGCTGGAGGTGTTGCGCATAGATGGTGGAGTGTGGGAGCAGCGTGCTGTGCGAGATGCTTTGCAGCTGGTGAGGCGGTTGGGGAGTTCTGGCAGCAGACTGAAGGTGATACTGCCATTGTGAGTTGAGCTGACTGTGACTGCATTGATCTCCAGAACCAATGGCTTGCCCTGACTTTGATCATTGGATTGTTGACGCATCCAAAGTTCACCTACATGGTGGGATGATTTGTCGTTTGTTGGCTTCCTGCTGACAGCGCTGCAACATGGATATTACGTGTCAGATTTCTATGGGCATTGTATGATGAGCGAGATCTCTCGTCGTTCCATACATCCCAGTGTTTCTCATGGGTGGCGACAGTATATGATACTGTTTGTGCTTTCGTTGCATACAAGTGCTGCTTGAGCCAGTTTTCCCTTTTTCCTTGTTACCTGACTGCCAGTCCCGAATTCACTGGCCAAATGGTCAGCGCCCTTGTTGAATGCTTGATTGCATGTGTATTGACAATTGAATGTTGTTGGACAGTCTCTGCAGTGGTGACTACTTAGCAATGGTGCCCGTGATGTGTCCATGGTTCTTCATGTTGTGGACGTTCAACTGCCAGCTGAACCTTACAGGGTCTGCTGTTTGTAGGTGCCCACTATCTGTGGGTGTGTTGATGCCTTGTTGTTACACTTTTATCACTGTTGAGTGTAAGCCTAGCAGACTGCTAGGTCACCTCGTGTCCATCACCTCCTTGACGATCCAGCAAGACAGGCTGCGAGCACGCCGTGAAAACCTGTGCTGAAAAGTTACTGGGCAAATCATCCAACTGCTCATCGTGACAAGTTGTCGTGATTCGCTCCACAGCAGCATGTCTGGCTTCCCACCTCACACGATCCTAGTTCGCGCCAACGTCCGTTGCCTTTCCTCGGTAACTTTAGGATTGTGCCTGCCTTAACAAACTTGTTCTGGACACGACAGATACATTATTGCTCGATTCGTCTGACTTGCATCACGACTTCAAGGCAGGCACTGCTCATGTGCGCGATTAATGAGGTGGATCTCTCGTGAGATTGCCAGCTTCAACTCATCAACATGTTCTTCAAGCCCACTGTGCCGCAAGAAGTGTTGGATGCAGTGGAGCAGTGCTCGGCATCTGATCTGAGCCTTGAACAGCTCAAGGAGCTCTGTGAGAACATAGCACCCCTAATCAAGGGCGATCGCAAAACACAATGTGATATTGTTTGTCAAAGAGTCGCAGCTAATGATGAGTCCGGCGTCCAGTGGCTTCTGTCAGACCCACAACGCTTCCCAGCATGTTACACAGGTCACTGTTACAGTGTCAATGCATTGGATGTCGCAGCGAGCTACGGGCACATCAAGCTGTTGTGCGACCTTGCAACAGATGAAAAGTACAAGTACTGGTCAGAAATTGAACAGCAATGGGTACAATGTCAAGCAAGCCCCTGCGCAGTGTATGCTGCAGTAGATGGTGGTCACTTGGAAGTGCTTCAGGAGCTTACAGCTTGGTTTGATGGCAATGAGATGCTTATTAGAGAGAACCTGCTGTCAGCTGACACAGAAGAAGCCAAAGCACAGTTGCAGACAGAACTGGACCAGTTATATTACTACAGGAAGGATACCACCTTGACAGTAAGAGCAGTGCATGGCAGCTGCAGGCCTCGTGCAGATGATCAGCTACAGCAGCAGCAGTCATGGCAGGACACAGATCACTTCAAAGTCCTCAAGTGGCTCACGGATAATCATGTCAAATGGGATATGCGCACTATGGGTGAAGCAGCAAAAGCTGGGCATCTGGAGCTCATACAGTGGCTTGCATCAAATGGAGCCCCTGTGGGAGAAAACACATATGTATGCATACAGGCGATACTAAACCCTGATCCATCTGTCGCCATAGAAACCCTTAAGCTTCTGTTCAACACTATCAAGGCGCCATGGAAGCCTGAAACTAGGGGCTTTGCTAAGAGGAATGGCACATCTCGCTCTGGTGAATGTATGGGTCTCTGTGAGGCAGCAGCAGCTTACGGCAGAGTTGAAGTGCTCAAGTGGTTGGCCAAAGATCCTGAAGCACTGCCACCAAAGTGCAAGGGGGGATTTGAGATGCGAAAGGAGGCTGATGGCAAAAAGGCGACCAGCATCGAACTCACCCCCTGGGATGATGCAAATGACCCAGGCCGGGTGAGGAGGGTGGCAGCAGCTGCCTTGCATGTCCGAACCTTTCAGCAGGTAGCTCAGAAAGCTAATTGGCCTGCTGAGCGAATGGCAGAGATTGGCCTTGTGGCGGGGTACAGAAACTCAGCAGAAGTTGCAGAGTCTCGAGGCAACCATGCAGCAGCTGAGCGTTACAGAAAGTTAGCAGAAGAGGTGGAGGAGGAGATTCAGGAGTACACCAAGATTCTGCATTGGTTGGACTCAGCTGAATCAGGATACAAGCAGCATGTAGTAAGGATCAGAACACAGCTGAATGATTACAGAAAGCAGTTGGGCTTGCCTGAGTTTAGAAGGAAGAATGATGATGACTTTGATGACAATGATGACAATGATGACAATGATGATGCAGACGAAGCTGGTGATGCAGATGCTGCTGGACCTAGTGGCTGATAGACTGAGACATGTTGCAGGAATCAATCTTGTTCCTTGTGGCAGCAGGGCCTGTCAACAGCAGGTGGACAGCATATCCTGGATTGCTTCTTGGGACTTGCCTGGCTGCTATGCTGGTTGCTACCTCTATGGTAAGGAGCTATCATGTAGCTGCTGCAACGGCAAGCAACATGATGTCCTGAGTAATGCTTGCCCGGCAAGAATTGAATCATTTGTATATACCTCTGAGATGCAGCTGTATGATGGACAGATATGAGAAGCAGCACAGCCTGTTGTGTGCCACACCCTGCGGCACGGTACACAATCATGCTCGCTGCTGGGGGCAAGGGTCGGATCTGCACAACATGGTTTTGTGAACACCAACATTCTGTGACTTCAATATCAGTAATGTGATATCTGTAGCGGCCGTCGCAGAGTTGTTGGGATTATAGCATGAGTCGTTGTTAGGTCAGCATAAGATGCATGTATGACTTGGTAGCGACAATTGCAATGCGCTTTGAAGCCAAAATCGGCGTGTGAGAAACCTGACCCCCGGGGGGGGGGGGGGGGGAAAATGTCTGTAACAGAGTAAATTGTCACCCAGCTTACGAAATCATCGTCTTGCACACTTTGCTGGGGCAATTTGCAAACGAAGAACTGCAGAACTTCCGGGATGTC
>LWCB01010507.1:0-10654 GCA_001630525.1 Coelastrella sp. M60
AGACTGGACAAAAGTATGCAAAGAGTAGACTGGTCAAGGGTATGTGACTGCAAGTAAGTAGTATATGTTGCAACGGGGATTTGTATTAACAGCAGCTGCAGCACGCGATACTACTTGCAGCACATGATATAAACTGTAGCACACGTATTAGTGCAACACTGCTTGGATACCTGCACCTCGCACAACCTTTCAACATTGAGGCTGTTATGATGCTGCACAATCGTTAGCAGAAGCTCCTTAGCCTTAGCAACCAGGAGATGTGAAGCTGCTGGTGATGCACACAGCTTTTGAGCCACTGTGAGCCACTACATCATCTTTGCTTACGACTGCTGTCAATACAACAGCAAGCTAGGCATTTCTGCATTGCTACGCCACCGCTGCCATCCACCGCCAATGCATTACTAAACAGCTGCATAAGGGTATCTGTGTCAAGTCTCCTCGCTACTGGAAGCTGACAGAGGATACGCAGCAGCACATGGTCCTGCTGATTGATGGCTTCCTGCATGTGCTGTAGCAGTGTTTCTCCTGACATACTGTGCAGTGCATGGCACTTGAACCATATACGCAGTGGTGGCCCTTCACGAAAGGAATACTCATTCCATATCTTGAACAGCTCGATCAGTTCAGCAGCAGGCAACTCCTGCACAACCTCCAATGCAGTCATTGCTTGTAAGACGTCCTTGATGTACCCCGCCTCATAATACTCATGCTGGCAGCTTTCTGCAACTACAATCCCCAGATCGCTCACAAGGTGGCGCATCAGCTGCAGGATATGTTCTGAGGATATGCTCTTGGCAGCTGGTGACTGACATACAACCTCCACTGCTGACAACCGCCCAGATCCAATGGCCGCTTGTAGTAGTGGTGCAAAAACGTCAGGTGCAGCACATGTTGCTGCCGGCAGTTTGCATAGTGCTATCAGCCCCGTTTTGGACAGACGTCTCAGTGCTACTTTGGTGATTAACATCCAGACTTCACTGCTCAGGTCTGCTGCTGCTGGTAGGCTGCATAGCCATACCACTGGTTCACTGTTAAGACAGTATTCTACAGCTTGTTTCAACAGGCTGGTAAGAACATCGAGGGGCATCTGCTGTGCTGCTGGCAATCTACATAAGGTTCTGATATGGCAGAGTTCTCTATTTGAAGCTGCTTTCTCGAACAGAAGCAGCAGATCATTAATTGTCAGCGCTGCTGCTCCTGATAAGCTGCACAAAGCAGGTACATCTGTGTTGGACCAGCGAGCAACAGCTGGCTTCAAAAAATTGACGAGGTCGCAAGCTGGTATGTCATTTGCCGCTGGTAGACTGCACAATATAGCAACACTGGCATGGCGATGCTTGTCAGATGCTGTCTGCAACAGTCGAAGCAGCTGTCCACTTGTCAGGTCAGCTGCTGCTGGTAGCTGAACCATCCAATGCACAAGAGGCGCTGCACTGTCACTGAATTCAAATATAGCCGGTCCCCACGAGGTGTCATGTGATGATTGTTCAAGAGCTGCCTGCATGAGCTGCAGGACTGCTGCTGGTGAAAGCTGCTTTGCTGCAGGAATCGTCAGCACCATCTGCAGAACGTCGGAATGGTGCCTCAAGACCACTGTCTGCAACAGATCCAACAGCACTGCTGTGTCTGTGATGTGGGACAGTAGCTCGGCAGCTACATGTGAAGCGATTGAATGGTCCCTGCAATTGAAAGCCAGCTGTAGGCAATCCACAACATCCTTGGATGTTTGTGAATGCAACTGAGCCTGCAGAGACATGAACATACAGGCTGAGTACGTTTGATGCCCTAGTATAGTGTAACCAACTTTATTCCACACGTCGACCAGGCTGCCTGGGCTGTGCACTTCACATTTCCGCAACCATCGCAATGCGCATGCCACGCTGTTGCATACTATGCAGTAGTAGGATGGTGGCTATTAACCTGGTTTTGCAGAAGCACCTGGAGGCAGTCATTCCCCTGCACAAGGTACATATGTGTGAGCAGACATGTAACTCACCAGATGCAGCTTGTTGCTCCTACAGCAGATCTCTTCAACAGCGTCTGGTAAGCCACCTTGTTGGTGATGAAGGCACTGAAACTGCACCCACGATTCCACCCCTGTTACTCGCTGCCATGCTGCAGCCAATAGCTGCTGAGTGCCAATTCGCACGTTCAGATGCGTTGCGACGTATTCCAGCACCCTGAACGGGAGCTGTGGTACTGTGAACAGCTGGGTAAGATCCTCAAGAAGTCCTGGTGCTGCAGCTAGTGCTGGGCCCCAAGGGGTGCTCACATCTGCTTGCAGGAACGACACCAACGTCCATAGATGATGCACTCCTGCTTCGGAGTTTTCTGGCTTTTCTGTGAGCTGCCTGCGTGCTAGCTCTGTTTCCAACCCAGGTATGCATGATTCAAAAGCTTGCACAAGCTGCCTTGCATGTGGCCTATTATAGAGCAACAAGATGGAGTACTGCCACTCCTTTCGTGCACATGAGAGGCTGGCCAAGTCCCTCAAGCACAGACAGCGTGCAAAGCTGTCTAGCTCCCAGGTGCGCGAAAGCACTGCAAGCGGCATGCAGGCAACAACTGCGCAACTTGATATCAGGTATGAAGTGACCTTAGAAAAAGAAACTTGCACGTATCGATGCTGTGACATGCAATACGGTGATGTATCGTGTCTGCAAACAGACTGAAAGGTGTTACACGAACCGCCAGAAAGACTGTTGCACCCTTGTGCCAGCAATGTTAGCTGTTGATAGTACCAAACACATGTATTTATGCTATGGTACCTATGCCATTTTACGAGCATGTGCAGTAGGAGGAAGAAACAAGTTGGCAGCGCAGTAGCAGCTTGAACATGTTGTCGCGCTGCACCACAAAAGACGCAAGCACTATACGAGAATTCAATGTTTTATCTTGCTTCTCCTGTCAAGTAGTCAGCCCAGCTTGCAACCACGGCCCCCTTATCCCGCCCAGGATACTTTGATGAGCGCGAAGCGCACCGAAGGCCTGAATGGGGGCTGGCTCATTACTAAGCGTTGGTTGTGAGTGTACTTTTATGGTCAAGTCACCATAGATTCGGCATTGTTACGGGCTACACGGCCAGTGTCTGCTTGATCCTTGTGTAATGACTGCTGTAGTGGCCGAAAGCAAAAGTGCGAGACCAGGTCATATGAGACAGACCTTTGCAAACGTTGCTGCAGTGACATTGAACGCGTCATACCACCAACTTGAAGCAGCATAAGCTCAGCAGACTGTCAGGGCCGTCACCCTCTACTTTGCTCGAACTGATTACACACGGGTACATCATTCGATTGAATGTTGCAACAACACACGCATTCTTTATTCGGCTGCTGGCATGGGCTGCTGTAATACAGTGAGTTACACACACGGAAGCCCTCAACAGACACACCTGCCGCTGGTGACACACGACTAGCTAATGATTCTATAGAATCATTAGCAAATGCTGCTCAGATGCATATCTCTGCCCCAGTACAATGGCGTGACTGCTCAGTGCACTACCCCACCACAATGCTGCTGCAGACTTATCGGTGCTGATATTGCCAGGGTCCAGAGCATCTAGCACGCCCCATCCTGGAGACAAACCACATAAGGCCACCTGATTGGGTGTTCAGCTCTGGGTTCTGCCACTGCCATTGGTAAAGAGACCAGCAGCCAACAGGACTTCATCTTCATCAATCACTGTACATCTGCACATGCAAACAGCACTACAAGGTCAGACTGCAAGTCCCGCCAACCATTGTGGATCAGCACATCTCATTCACACTCAAGCCTTTGTTGTGCACATGAGGCTGGGCAGCCAATCATTTCTGGCCGCAGTGGCAGCTACCTTGAACTGCTACCTTCCAACTGGTGGCCTGTTTTGCACATGAATCACCGTGCGCTGCTGTACATCGCGGACGCCGATTCCAGCCATGACATGGTGTTGCTGGTGATGACAAGAACATTCTGCTGAGCCCAATGGCTAGCACAGCAGCCCATTGCAGAACAGCCAGATAACCTCGTCTCCATTGACTGGCTACTTGTTATAAAGTGCTAAGGCTCAGCCTGGTCACCCGACCATAAGTTCAGCCCACCTGGGTACAAGATCCTGAGCGTTGATCCCGGTACACCTACTGCATCTGTTCTTATGCCTGGTGCTGCTAGCTGAGCTCCCACTGCTGCCGCCAGGTCTACCTTACCAGCAACGTATCCACCACCAGGGGCCAAAGAGCCTCCAGCGTTCTGCTCGAAAATATATCTGCAAGCACAGAGCAGCAGCCGACCAGAAAATTGAAATGCATATCGCGTATGGTAGGATAACGAACAACTTGCAGGCAAATAACACTGCAGTTCATTGACTGGTGCCACACCGCTTGTTGACATTGTATAACTCAGTGCCTTGCCAATCAGCAAGTCAACTACAGCCCAAGCCGGCAGAGGAAATGCTAAGCTGCAGGACAACCAAATTGGGCACTCGGTGATTGTGCAAGCTGTCTTGCTGGATCAACATCAATAACACCAACATTATTGCTCAGTGCTCCCAGTTACAACATACAGCAACCATATAAGACTATGTTGATCGTGGGTTGTTGCCATTTATTACCTGGTCAACACTTGTTTATGATGCCAGCAGTCAGCTGTACACTCAACGTATACAGTCATCAAGAACCTCATCCTCCCTTCAGGTAGGACTGCTGAAGTACTTCTTGGCCACAAGGACTCTCTTCAACAGCCGAGTCAACGCCAACATGGCGGCTTTATCCCCCCGTGGTATTGTCTTCTGTAAAAGCTCCACCAAGCTTTCCGCTGATATGCGGTGCGCTGCTTTCAGTTGACATAACCCGCATAACACACATGTGCTGTGCATCTGCACTGCTGACTGCAGCAGCTCCAAAGCCACTTGCTTTTGTATGTAGATGGCACTCGGCAGCTTGCACAGGCTGTCCACTGCTGCCAGATTCTCTGACCTTATGGCAATGTCGAGGTAGTCGAGCAGAGCATCTGCTTTGATGCCTTGCGCTGCAGGTAGTTTAAGAAGCTCCTGCACAGCATCTCTATACTCTAGCTGCAATGCCAATTTCAGCATCTTACTGATATTGGTGATCTCAGCAGCACCCCTCAGTGAGCATACTGCACTCACCATATCATAAACATCTGACAATACTGCTGCAAGCAACAGCCGGCCAACGGTATCACCGCTAAGGTAGTTGGATACCTGCATCCTGCACAGCAGCTTCACATTCTCGCTGTTTGCATACTCTACAGCTGTCCGCAACAGGTCTGCCATCTGTGCTGTGCGCAGCAATGATGCTGCTGGTAGGCTGCACAGCTCCATGACCAGGTCGTAGTTCTTTCTGACAATTGCTGACAGCACGCCAGCTAGCTGTTTTCCGCTGAGCAAGGAAGCAGCAGGCAACTTACACAATTCCCTCAGCATGAGTCTGCTGACACTGCGATCAGACAGCTGTAAGGCCCTGTCTATCAGCTGCAGCAGTGAAACTGTAGACCTGAACCCTGATGCTGCTGGGCTCTGGCACAAGGTCTGTAGCAATTGGGAGCTGCGCTGCTGTAAGGCAAATTGCATTCGCTCTATGAAAAGGTCTAGTGGCATCGTGTGTGCTGCTCGGCACTCAAACCAGGACCGCAACATAGCTTTGTCGCTGCAGCCTCGATTCACAAGGACACTGATAAACTGCAGGAACTCAGAAGCATCCATCTGCTGCACAGACTCCAGACTTGACAGTGCTTTCAGCATGTTGCCTGTGCAATCTTGTCGACTGTAGTAATCCCAGGTCTGCAAGGTTGCTGATCTACAAGGGATATACTTCAGGAGCCCAAATATCGTTTCTGAGGGGATTTTCTGTGCAGCTGGTGACTCACACAGCACCCTTGCTGAAGCTGACTGCTGATACTGTATAGCTGCTTTCAATGCTACTTCCAAGTCTGCAGGACTGGCTCGATCTGCTACTGGCAAACTGCAAAGCAATAGCATCCCTGGCACTCCTTCAGACTCTGGCAAATTGATGGCAGCCTTACAGGCACACTCCAACCATACAGTGGAGCTAATTTCAGCAGCAGCTGGTAAATTGCGAAGAACTGCCACTGTTGTGCTGGATCTGTGCCTCACAGCCCACAACAGCATTGAGCCAAGGAAGTTAGCTGCCAAGTGCTGTGCTGCCGGCAAGTTGGACAGCGATACAAAGCTACAGTGGGACCGCACTTCCGCTGCTTTCAACATCAAAACCTTTACGTCGCCAATTGTTAGATCGTCTGCAGCTGATAAGTCGCACAAAGCCTCCACAGCAGTGCTGCGTTCCTGGGCTATCGCCAGTTTGAGCAACTGTCTGAGGTCATTGACTGGCATGTCTTGTGCTGCTTGCAGGGTGCATAGTGCCTCGACAGCAAACCAGCAACTCTTCGCTGTCAAAATTTGCATCAAGGACACTATGACACTTGAGTCCAGTTCATGTGCTGCTGGTAACTGCACCAGACAGTGCAAAAGAGTCATACTGGTGCCAGTTACTGGTGACGCCCACATTCTGAGAGGGCTTGATTGATCAGCAGCTGCCTGCATGAGCTGCACGACTGCTGCTGCTGTCAGCTGCTTTGCTGCTGGGCTTGCTAGCGCTGACTCCAGCACAGCATGGTGTTCACGCATGATTGCTGTATGAAGCAGATGGAACAGCACCGCTGGGTTTGTTATGCAAGGTAGCAGCGCATCAGCTACAAGTGCAGCTGCTGCCTTATGTCCGGTGTTGACGGCAAGCTGCAGTATATTTGCAGCATCTTGAGGTGTCTGCGCCGCAGGTTGGATCCAATCCTGCAGCGAGCAACAGAAACACAGCCAGGACAAGTGATCTCAATCCTCAAATGCTGCCAGGGGCTGGCCCATACACAGTTGTTGCTCACTCCAGCATGTACAGCAGGACACATGCATGTATAGCCCTTGCTTGTCTGCACAGGGAAAACAAAGTTTTGGAACAGCTCTCTGCAATATGCAGTATATTGACTGGCACTCCAAGAAGCGCAGTGGCGCAGTATGACTCAAGCAGCTGGTCATATCTCATTGGAGGCGTTGCAAATAATAATAAACGCTGCTCAACATGCTGGTCTGAGCCACTCACCGGACGCAGCTGGTCCACATTATGATAGCAAATGGCCACAACTACGTCTGGTAAGTCAGTATGTATGCCAAGCTCCTGCTGAGCCCGCACCCAGGTGTCGACCCCAGCCACCTGTTCGTGTGCTGCGGTTAGTAGCTGCTGGTAGGTGATACGTAAGCCCGTATGCTTTACGAAGCACGTTGCTGTCTTGAATTTTGAATTTGGCACTGTCAACAGCTGGGTGAAGTCCTGAAGAAGTCCTGGGGCTGCAGCTACTGCTGGGCCCCAGGGGACGTTGCAAGCTTGCTGCAGGAATGCTACCACTGTAAACAGTTGCGACAACTGCTCGGAGAGTGTTGGCACCGAGAAGATTGAACCTGCGGGCTTCTTCTTTGCTGAGATCTTCGCTAGGATATGCTGCAAAGAGTGGCTGCTTGCCTGAAGGGCCTTTACAAGCTGCCTAGCGTGAGGAGTGCCGAAGAGCGATGCTATAGAATCCTGCCAATCTTTCCGAGCAGTTGCTAAGCTGGCCAAGTCCCTCAAGCTCAAGCAGCGTGCAAAACTCTCAACCTGCCAGATGGCTGGAGGCACTATGCGCGACATGAAGCTGGCGTTGGCATACACCGCAAGGAATAACGCAGTATGGTGTTTATATGTCAACAATAGTACAGCCACAGCTTTTGTATCAACTGCAGATCTGCTGAGCAGGGTGGTGTTACTGTTGCTTATTTGAATGTGCAGTGGTCTAGCAACACCCACTCCGGGCACGAGACTTTGAGTGTACGTAAGATGATAGTCGAAATGTGTATCAGGGGATCTGGCTCGTGCAGTCACGTGTATGCGATGGTTTCTGACAGCGAGAAGGTTGAGCAATTGCTGATGCTGCAAAAGGTGTCTGATGCGGCAACACTTGAAGCACTCACGAAGAACATTCACAAATATCTGGTTCGGCAAGCCTTGTTCCAGGACCAGGCACGTGAACGGGCATGACCGACCTGGCACTAATGCTCAAAGCTGGCACTCTGGCATACTATGCGAGTCGCTCGTGGCACTGGTGAGGCTTGTGATGGTAGACCGCTGAATATGTATAACATGCTATGGATAGGCACACTTCACTGACAGGCAGCTGATCGTAGTGCATTACCTGTTCACTGCTGTTGATATCCTACAGTTGTGGCGTGCCAGATGCTGCAACAGACCACGAACAGAAGTCTGTGCCAACATGCAGCAATAAAACAAAGAAACAGCCTGGGCACGAGGACACATCATCTTCACAAGAATACTATAAAGATGTATAGCGATACAGCAATTGCTGTTTGGATTCACTGCATAGAAATGCAGACGCTCCTAACAAGAAGCAAGCTTTGCCAGAAGGACTGATGACTTGATTGGCTTGATAGTGACCACACTAACAACACAAATACCAGCAGTGCCATTCTTGTTACTTCCTCCATCTCATCAAGCCTTGATCAGTGGTCAACCAGCTTACATCACCCACACCGCAGTCTGCTGGCACTGATGTCCGACATTGAGTCAAAGCAGCAACATGCAGAGTTAAGTTGAGGTACAAGGAGACACGGTGTCTGGTGTGCTGTTGGCATGCTCCTAACCCTGACTTGATCATAACGTTTCTGGAAACCAGTTCTGGTCATCTAGGAGGGCGCAATCAAGGCTTTAGGTCTGCTTGCTGCTGCTTCTGTTGCTGTTGCTCCAGGTAACGCTTTAGTTGCTTGTGTACATCTGGGGGACAACCAGTACCAGCCTGAGAAGCAGCAAATGATCAAGGGGTGCACGGGTGCTTACGTGCCATGTGCCAGTGCGATCGGTTGATTTCTGAACAATGTCAACTTGCCATTCAACTATGCCCGTACTGCTTCTAACCAAGACTGCCTACTTCTTGTCCGACTGCACATCATGTTAGTAACTGGCATGGAGTGCTTGTTAGGAGTAACATGCATCATGCTGTAATGCAATAGTATGCATGTGCTGCTTTCGCCTGTTGCATCTTATTCATTGTATTCACCTTGTTCGTCAGCCGCATGTCCAGTTCTCCAACCCACACGCTTTTGAATGATAAGCTTGTCAGCTCAGTCAGTCGTGTCAAGTGCTCAAGTCCAGCAAGAGGTACGTGTATGACAGCAAAAGCAAGGTCCTTGAGCTGCTGACACTGAGAAATGCTGGCAAAAGCAACATCTGAGAGGTGTGGTCCTCCCGTGAGTGACAGTGTGGTTAAGCTCGTTGAACTCTGAAGAGCACTGATACCCTGCAACCAATGCCAAGTTGTAACACCATCTGAACATTAGGCAAGCATCGTTACAAGTTGATGTCATGGACTAAGCTGCAGACTCCAGGTCTGACAGCATTGACATACAGCGCTGCGTCCAGAACGAAGCCAACATGACAAGCACTGCTTGTCAGCTGCCTCTTGACACCAAGCATTAGAAAAAGTGTGCCCCAGTGTAGTACAATGTTCATAAACAAAGACCGACACATAAGCTGCAATCGAATCAAACCAACACAGACTCTGTAAAGGCGTCTGCTGCAAAGGCACCATGACATCAACCTGGCTGTTTACATTAATGTACACATCTGGAAACATTCCAAAAGCATGAGGAACATCTGTTGTCATACTTACCTGCAAACCAGTCTTGGCAAAATAAACACGCCGGGGGAACATGATATTCAGGCACTGCAATGCCGGACAGCAGCTAACCAGCAGCTGGTAACTCTCCTCACACTCAAGCAGTTGTGAGGAGACGGACGCCTTGAGTAAACCCCTGCATGGCTGTGCTACTGCAAAGATCGTGTGGACTGCCTTGGAATCTATGCAGCAGGAAGAGATGTCCAATGATGTCAGATGGCTGCTGGCTGTTAATGCTGCATATGGCTCACAGTCACTGTAGATCATTGTGTACTGAAGCGTCTCACTCAAGCAAAGATGCTGAAGCTGTTGGTAATGCTCCAAAACTTCCAGCAGACTGATCAGTGCTTCCTCCTCCTCTTCCCTGTCCTGTACACCTCCATAGAAGTATCCATCGTAGTCTCCGCTTGTGATTGCAACAAAGGTGAGGTCCAACCGGGTCAGCTGACTGCATCCAAGCAGCAGCTCAGGATCCTCAACTTGCACCCTGTCCAGGTGCAAATGCTGCAAATTGCTGAGCCGCTGCAGGTGCGGTGCTGCTTTGAGAGATAGAGCTGATGGTTTACTATCCTTGAAGCTGGATATCTTAAGTTTGTGAAGGCTGGTCGGTAGATGTGCTAAGCTGGACTCTGGCAGTCTGACAGATGAAGTAATCTCTAGTATCTGCAGCTGCTGTAAAGTGGCCAGGGCTGTGCTGATCATGTTGTCCTGAAAGAACTTCATGCCATCCTGCGTGGACCTATTCAATGTGAAGAAGGTGAGGTGCTGCAGCTGTGGTGAGGCAACTGCCTGTGCTGCGTCTGACACAGTTGAAGCTGCGTCATCTACAGCTGCAGTACTGCCCCTGCCAATGTCGCTTGGGGTTGCAGGACTCATCTGAAGATGCTGCAGATCAGTGCAGCTGCCGAACTCGCAGGTGCTCATGCAA
>LWCB01010514.1:0-15787 GCA_001630525.1 Coelastrella sp. M60
GTGGTGCATCAATGAAACAAAACATTGCTTCAACACTCACGAGGTGCATACTGCAAGACCAAGAACGTCAGCGCTGTGAACAGCAACATGTAGCCCACCAGCACCAGAGCAGGAAACCAGTGCCAGTATGACTCAGTGAACAAACCATTAGTAAGCAGTACCCACTCCCCAACAGGCCTAGTGGTTCCTTCAATGGTGAGGGGTCGCTGCCAACGGGGTGCAGACATCTCATTGTAGGCCAGGGCATTGATGGCATAAGTGACAGGACTGCACATGCATCACAAGGCACTGGACAGTTGATGAAGTCTCCAGCGACATCAGACTGTGTCACACTGATAACTGATAGTCAAAGATGTTGTGGTATGATGACGTCTCGCTTGCTGAGGAAAAGATATCGCTGAACCTGCTGATGGTCCACAACAGCCTGAGTAAGCGCTGTTCACAGTTGAGTTGGAGCAGAGAAGTCTCCAACTGCAGGTAAGCGTATCAGCAATATACATTGGATGCAACCACCAGCACCTTGCACAAGTCATGAACCCTACGGTTTGCAGGACAGTAATGTGACATATACTGTAGGTGCATGAGGACAATGCAGTCATGACATGGCCAATCATTAGGGGTACTGATTGTAGCTACCGAGTCTCTTACTTGGACCACACCACCCAAATCCACCAGGGATGAGTATCTGGTCTCTTCAGTGCAAAACCACTGAGCAGTATCAAGGCCACCAGAACAAAACTGCCATACACATTGGTGATATTGAGGTCACGACCAAGAGCACCCATGAGCCTGAAAAGAGCGACGCCCATCTGCTGTAGAAGAATCAAGTAGCCCAGATATATGAAGAATCTGCGGTTCAGCACACACTTGTTCAAACAGTCAGGATCCAGGGCTAGGATCGTCCACAACCACTCACGCATACGTCAGAAGGTCATTGGCGCAGTAGTTATGTTGCTGTGATGCGACAGTATTCTCTGGATATATTGCTCTGCAGCAGTAGCTTGGTGGTATATCGCATCAACTTCCAAAGCAAATATGTGGGCATGACAGGCAGAGCTGAGGTTATAGCATAGTTGACACCCAAGCCAATGGAGTATAGCTGGATCATGGATGGTTATTCACCTGTCTGCACCTGGTGCCAGACCAGTCAACCAGTAAACAAGCACAGACCAGACTACTGCAGAGAGCACTGAGCCAGGAATCCTCAGCAGAGTTGTCGGCAAGGCAAAAGCCCATGCAGGAAAGAACTGCGCTGCTCTTTGCTTGAAGTATACATGAAGAGACATGATCATGAGGGTCATCTCGGCATATGAGCTGAACATGCTGTTCACAATGCTGAAGAAGATGAGGCCCAGGTATAGAGTTCCATTGTTAATGTTGTCATCTTGGAGATGCGTTCTCAAGAAGAGAGTACCAGTGATAATGCCCATGAGCAGCATCTGGACAGAAGGTAAGAATGTGTACAGACACAGACACAGTCAGCATCAAGCACACGGTGGTAAACAGCGTGATACTATGATGCGTCTGATTGATCCTGTGGCAAGGGGAATTTGTTGAGGGTCAGTGGTGCATTGCTGTTGTCGCCCTTGCCAGGATTTGCTTCATTGTCACAACTGAAGCCGATGATTGACGGCAGACCACATCTGCATGGTACTGCTCAAGCCTACTTGACCTGTATACAGCAAGGAGCCAGGCTGCATGCCTCCACTTCCTGCAGGCGTAACATGCTGTGATCCTGCAGGTGAGGCACGAGGTTGTCATGCCCAGTAGTGCACTGACCTGGACTGCCTGGAAGATATAGATGAAGGAATTCCTCTTCATCATAATCCACTCACGCCGCATGCAGGCCTTCAACACACCCCAGTCGTCCAAGGCATACCTGTAGCACAACAACATGGGTAGAAGAGTTCCTTGCGTTTCTGTCTCAGGACCTCTGGGTGCCACATCTGGATCGTTGGCAACTGCAGTCTCTACACAAACACTCAGCAAGGGTACACCACGGGGGGTTACATTCTCATAAATTCATGCACTGCCAATGCATTCCCACAGCATGTGTGCTCTTGCTCAGCTGAAAGATGCTGGAGTTCCCCTTTGCCCGTGCTTTCACAGTGTAGGCACCCTTCTATTTGGTCGCCCGGCTCTGTTTGCTTAGGTTACTCTAGAGTCATATGCGGTTGACACTGCTCATGCACATGCAGGCCTTGATTCAAGAGGCAACACTCACTTTGTCCTGACCAAAGGGTCCAGGTCTTGAGGCAGCTCAGGTGCAGGAGCCCCCAGGGCCTTCTCCATAGACTTGCCTTGTGCTGAGGCTTCATACGCCTTGTGAAACTCTGTCACAGACACAAAGTGGTACTGCTCATCTGGCTTGCTCCAGTACTGCTGCTGGTCCTTCCTGCTGGTCACCTCTTGCAGGAAGTCAGCCACTCCCTTCCTGTGAGGTATGGTGAAGCCCAGATTGCTGAAGAAGCCCACCACATCTTCCCGAGGGCCGTAGTACACCACATGACCCTCAGACAGCAACAGTACGTCATCAAACAGGTTGAAGACTTCAGGGGGAGGTTGCAGCAGAGACATCATCACGGTCGCCTACAAGGAGACAAGATAGTGAACTAGAGCGCAAACATCAAGTAGATGATCCACTCATGTGGCTCAGCTAAGTGCAGTGTGATACAGTCAAAGGCAGCAGTGATGCAAAGGTACAGCCATGCACTTGCTGTAAACACCTGTCCACAGTGTGATATGCTGGCTAGAAGGCTGTGTGGACAACTTCATGCACTGTTCATATTTGCAGAGTCATAAGGGTTTGCTGTCAGCGTCATTCCAGATATCCTAGCAAGCATCTCAGGCACACCAGTACCATTCAAGATCACAATGCCAATCAGGGCCAAGAGACAATGCCAGCTGCCTTCAAAGCACGATACCTACCTCCATCAGGTGCACATAGTTTCTGATGCACCTGACTATCAGGTATGATGTGCTGCTGTCAAGTCCTGTGCTGATCTCATCCATGAACAAAGTCTTGGCTGGCCCCACCATCATCTCTCCAGTGGTCACTCTCTTACGCTGACCTCCTGACACACCACGCAGCAGCTGATCACCAACAATGGTGTCAGCGCACACCTGCAGGGACATGCAGATGTTATGACTTTATGTTCTGCGCTTAACTGCTGAGAGTCAATCATCAAGTCCTTTTGCAACTCATCTAAGCATCTGGCACTGAAGTGACTAGGGCATTGGACACTGCGGCCCAGTTGTATACTACATGCCATGTACACATGCAGATGTACATCTGCATCTGAGCAGTCTGAGGGTACTGCTGTGAATTAGTTGCAATGTCACGCAACCCTGCACTGAATGTCAAAGTAAGGCCAATGCAGACCAACCTCCAGACCCAGTATGCGCAAGATGAGGTCTGTCACGATGTTATGTTGTTTGCCAGACACAGCTTCAGCCTTCAGCCAGGCATCAACTTCTGGGTCAGGCTCAATGCCTGCTGCTTTTTCACGTCTGCGCAATTCGTTGGCATACACTGCAGGTAGGCACAGACACATGGCAGGTCAAGAATGTTGTACTCTTACATGCACCAGGCATATTCAGCATTCACCTTGCTCCCAGGCAGAGTCTGATTCCCCACCAAGGTAGGTTACTGGTTGTAATTGAAGCTACTAAGCTCACTTGTAAGATATCAAACTGCTTGCCAATGTTTCAGGCAGTGCTATGCAGTAGAGTTACCATCAAGCCTCTTACAACCTTCTGTTGCAGAAAACATGTGACATGTTTGGTGCATATCCAGCTTCAGTCAAACAGGTCAGGAGATCAGCATAGGGTCATGCACACCTTGCTTGTGTCCAGTTCCCAGGCAACGTGCTGCAAAGTCAAATGTCTCCCTCACAGTCAGCTCTCCCTTGTGCTCATCAATCTGGCTGATATAGGCGCAGGTACGAGCAACCTGGAAGGTATCAGGGGTTTCGCTGTCATAGGTGATGCTGCCGAGCACCTGGTAAGACAGACAGCAGACATCAGTGATGCAGCATAGGACGTCTCCTAGTAAGGCGCCCTGCAGCAGACCTTGATGCTGTGATCTCAGATAATCTCAGGCTGATGTTTGTTCATGAATGTGTTGAGGATATTGATCAATCAAGCAGTGTGCTGGGAAGCACCAGGGCAACGGGTAGACTGCCCAGCAAGAGCTGCTACAAGAAAACACATGTTCACCTTGAGTGCGGCATCAGATCCCGCCTTCTTCTTGTCCGTCAACAGTCCTGCAAGCGCCTTCAGCAGGGTCGTTTTACCACTGCCAGGTGGCCCTAACAGCAGCGTCAACCTGCCTGGCAACAGCACACCGCTCACACCCTTCAGAATGGTGTGGTGATGCCGGTCGGATGGCAGGAGCTTGGCAGCGGTCAGCAGCTCCTGCAGTGGCACAGCAATGATGATGCCACATCTGCTTTCCTGAAGTAAACACTACAAGTGGCACTAGGGCTTAACTGGCTGTAGAGCTGAGTTTCAAATTGTACCAAAACATAGATACAGAAGCTAGCAGGATACCAGGGGCTGGCAACCACACATAGCATTAATCCCCACAGACAAACAAATGTTTGTCGGGTGTAACAGGCAGACAGACAGAGTGCAGCACTGCTACAGATGCAACGACTGGTATGAGAATGAGGCATGCTCTTGGCAACATAGTTGAATAAACGAATCAGCTAGTAGAGAAGCTGCATGAGCGACTGTGACCATACTGGCAGCTCAGGTGTCTACTGCAGGCTGCAACCTGCAGCAAACCTGTAGGTGTTTCACGCACCATTGGCTTGTTGATGAAGGCATTCGCCACTGTAGGCATCCCTCTGCTGCCCACCAGCACGTCAGCACTGACATTGATGTCTGAGAACTTAACCACTACCTTTGACAGCTGAACACCCACCCTGAGCACAGCACAAGACGTCAGCTGATTGTCATAACAATAATGTTGCTTAGCAATGCTGATGAACAATATCGCAATCACAAGAGCCTTGCGTGGGGGGATGCAGCCAGGCAAAAATGCATGACACCATGCAGTGCACATTGCTCCTATTCTTCACAGCATGCTACCAACGTACTCAACGATTTCACAGGGCAGTACTGCCTGCACCACAGTGCCATGCATCATTTGTAGCTACTGAATAGACTTCTAAGGGCCAGGAGCTCCCACCTATCTAAGCGGGCCCTATACTTGCGCAGCAGCTCCTCATTATCTTGTTCTTGTGTCTCCAGGGCCTCATCAAGCAGGGCACGGCGCAGAGCAGGGTCAACACCCCGCTTGTGCAACTGGGTGACATCCAAAACAACAGACTGCTCTCCATCTTCAAGCCGTAAGAAAGAGCCCTTGCTCTTGGACTTTTGCAGAGTACTATGCACAGCAGCCGCCAATCCAGGCTGCTGTGCTATGGGCAGTTCAACCTGCAAGTACAGCAGAAATTCGAACATTGAGAGGTCTGCAGAATATTGACCGAATACAGTGTGAGCATCATCTTGGCTAAGCCCAGTATGCAGGCAGTGATAGCACTCTCCTCAACCCACCTCTAGTGACCCTCTGCGCTTGATTTTCAGCTTGTTCCGTGTATCATCAGGTATCTGGGTATCATGCAGGGCTGCTGTGTATAGGTCCCTCACATCTTGCTCCTGTCTGGCTTCAGTTTCATTCACCTGAACAGATGCCGAGCATACTTTGTAATGGTATGCAGATTCTGTATGGTCATGCACAGCATCATGTGATCCTGAACAATACTCAGCCACAAATTAGGGTAATGCATATGGCCTATCTGGTGCAGAATGTGCAGAAACATTGTGCTGCCTAGCTTTAGAGCACATGACACAGAGAGCAATGCTGTATGACGGTGGTCGCATAGCACACCATGTGAAAGCTTTTGGCCAATTCACCTGACTGCAAATGCTACACTCACAGTTGACACTGTGTCCAAAATTACTTGGGGTACTCCACCCAACCCAATGGCTGCAGACAAACTGCGTTCGTGTGACCGCCTCGTGGATTCCATCCCGACTGGGTTCATATTTGCACTCAACTGGCCGCACAGCGTAACACTTTACGTAAGGCGGCATACGAAAAGCAACCAGGCCGGCAGCTGCCGCTCAGCAAGCGCCATTATGGCTGCCACATGCAATGCGATTAGGTTACTCAATACGCGCAATATGTTGACTGATCGTAGGTTAAGTTTAGCCAATACACCTTAGCCAATACACCTAGGAAACTCCGAACACGGTCAAGACCACAAAGTCTGTCGGTGTCTCCGAGGCACGCAGTCAGTGTTTGCAGGCGCAGCCGTCCTTGAATCAATAAATAAGCTGTCAAGTACAGTCCCTAGGGGCCTCCACATAATTGGGGGCGGTGCTGACACTCTGAGTTCACTATGCGCGCTTCGTTGGCAATATCTGGCGCGAGAATGCGCGCCGAGGCCGGCCGGCCGTGATGACAGGTGTTGTGGCAGGCCTGGGTGCGCACATAGGATCTACGGTAGCCAGCTGCTACACATGCTCGTGCAGACCTTATAGAAAGCACAGAAAAATGCCTTGGATGTGTGCAGTCAAAAGGTGTGCGGTGTTCAGGCGCTGTTAAGCACAGTACCGTCCGCTTGCGTACATTGGGCCCTGTTACATGATCACCCGCTGGAAAGCGCCGGCAGCCATATACGAAGCTGGTCACCGTGACCATGTGCGCATACCATCGCAGGATACAGGCAGACGTCTGGATGTGTGGAGGCAACAGGCAGCAAACATTGTTGCTCAAAATACAGAGTAGTAGCCAACAATATGGCCAGCAGAGTGTACACATGTGCACGAGTCAACGCAGCTGATGCAGCTGCTCCACATATCAGACACTTCTGACATGCCAACTGATCTCATGAGATGGTAGTACAATTTGATGATCTGACAGATGATGCCAAGATTGCAGAGGGCAACAGCATCCATTGTAAATACTCCAGCACTAGATAGGGTTGGAGAGCAGATAGGTCTACCTGCCACATTTCAAGCCATTGGCTGAGGCTCTAAGGGACTTGCAAGATCACTTTTCCTCTTGTTCTTCCAGTCTCCACCAGTTTGTGAGCCTCAGCGGCCTGCTCCAGTGGCAACACCTTGGCCACCTCTAGCTTCAGCTTGTCAGTAGCCATCAGCTCGAACAGCTCTTCCAACTGTGTTGACATGTACAGCACAAAGGGAAGGGACAATGAGTCATGGCTATTAATTGTCAGAGGTGCAAAGGCGGTCAATCACACGTCCCGCACACATGTCAGAGCGTATACATTTGTGTTGAAGCAAGCACATGCCAACATGTTGTGCACCAAGTCCTACTGGTGTTGTGGCTGTGCTGCACTTGAGCACAGCATGCATATATGTGCTTATAGAAGCATGCCTTGGTTGCTTTAGATGCCTTGGTTGCTTTAGATGCCTTGGTTGCTTTAGATGTCACTCAGGCTTCCAGTGCGAGCGAGCAAGGTTCATGGCTGAACTACATTTTTGCGCTTTTCTTCCTTCGGCTGGCAATCAGTCATCGGGGGCGGGCGGACGCGTGACATGGCATTGTTGCTATGGCTGGGCGGTATCTGTCACAGCAGCTAGGTAGGTGTGTGATGCTTGCGATCTGCTGCACTACATTGACAGCTACATGTCTTGCTCACCTGTGCCCCGTTGGGTTTGACCATGGTGATGCTCACTCCTGGGCCATTTCCTTCTGCATATGCAGCCTGTAGCTGCTTCAGAGCTGCTTGATCAGTGCCATGGTTGGCTATGTGGGAGTAAAATCCTGATGGCTTCAACACAGACACACAGCGAGCCTGCAGGTGGCAAACTCACTTTGCTTAGAGAAAAGATGGCAGGAGGCAACAGGCGCTCCAAGAGATTTTGTTCGCCATCAGACTGGCCAAGTATGGGTGACTGCATATGGTCCAAGACAAGTACATTGCGTTGAGTAACTTTGAAAGTGTTATATATAAGTACATTGTTGACAGACACTGGCTTAACAGTTGTTGTCCATGTGTCAGCTTGAGGCAGGCAATGCCTAGCTGCCAACATCTGTTACACGGATAGGATCGCAGCTGTGTCAATCAAAGTGCTTGCCGGCTATTGACAAGAAAATTCGAATGCACTGGTGCTGCATTCTGCTTATTCCACGTGTTCCTGATCGACCACATGCACCGCTGACAGGCATCGACTGCATATGATCATTGCAAATACGCCCAGGAAGACACCACTGGCACCCAGCACAACGCTGCTTGCAGAACTCACCTGGTTGTTAGGCAACATGTCCACCACAATGTCGAAGGGGTGTGTTCTGCTGTATTTCACAACAAAGTCTTCTTTGCTGTAGTCCACTGTCTCATCTGCCCCAAGTGCTTCTTTCACCCAATCAACATTGCTGGGTCCAGCCACTGCCACCACATACAACCCAAGTGCTTTGGCAATTTGCACTGCTACATGACCCACACCGCCTGATGATGAGGTGATCAGCACACGCTGTCCAAGAATAGGTGAGGCCGCCATGAGGGCCTGGTTTGTTGCATTATTACAGCAGCAGTGCATACGATTCAGAACGCTTGTTCCAAGACTAAGAAGTCACCCAGGTTTGGGCGACTGTTGAACTGACGCAATGACTTGTGGCATCTGCTGCTGCACCATTGCTGCTGACAGCACCCTGGATGCTTTCTTTACTGCGTCAACAAGCCCTAGAGTCTGGGATGGAATGTTGTGGAGTGTGCAAGCACAACTTCTGACATGATCATAGAGGTACCAGCAATGCAGTCAGGATCCCCTCCCCCCGTACCTGCCATGCTGTCAATCCCACCAATGGCAGACCACCAGCAGTAACAAGGTCCACACTGCTTGGCACCTTGGCCAGCCAAGACTCCTCAACAGCAGCATACTGGCAATAGGTGCCATACGGTGTGTCACACCAGAAGCCAGGTGTCAGCGCAGCAACACGATCTCCAGGTTTGGATCTTGAACTAGGGTCTGCTTCAGCTACTACGCCAGCCACATCGCCTCCAGGAACTTTTGGGAACTGCCCAGGGGCTATGGCACCACTCCGTACTGCTGTGTCTACTGGGTTCACTGATGTGCTTTTGAGACGCACCAACACCTGCCAATGTCATGGACAACATGGATGGTGTGCATTGTCGACAAGGAGTTGCGGTTCCAGGTATCCATGCCACAGCATTGCCATCTAGCCAGTGTAAACACATGCACTCAGTGCCAAAGTTGCAGGTGACTGCAAGCAGGACTGTAGCTCTGAGTGCCACAAGGTTACGTTATATGAGTTCTTCAAGGCTGTATTGACGCTGAGCATGTCGAGGTTAATGGATAGCTGATAGTGTGGCATCCAACCTGGCCCTTGCTCCTGGTAGGCACAGGGTGATTGTTTATGAGCCTCAGGACATCAGGCAGCCCACACTTATCAATAACAACAGCAGTCTGCATCTCTGGTATGCACTAGCGGCTGTTTGATTGGTCTTTACAGCGGCACAACTTTGCGGGACCGACGATCTTCTCGCAGAGAGGGCAGGTACACGCGCTTCCTGGATGATTACAACTGCAGAGTCCAGACCATACAAACGCAAGGTCACAGAGTCACATGACACCGGGCTTAGATCGCCTGTAAGACTCAGAGTCTTAAGTGTCGTACGGACGTTTACGTGACACTGTGGCGTGGTGCAGTTCATGCCATATCGATGTACATCAAATTCTCTATGCTTTGGTAAAGCATATGCTTTGCTGACAGCTGCAGCCTGGCTGCTGAATCTGCTGTTCATCAACATATGTCTGCGGCGAGGTGGTGGTGTACTGCGGCACACAACAGGCTCCAGTCTCACACTCTGCACGAGCTTTAAATGTGCACGTTGAAAGTTCATATTACCAGGTTTCTGCACACCGACTTGTCGACAGAATACACCTTGTTCCAAGAGCTGCATGTCTCCTTCAACTTGAAAAGACTCTTGCATGCATTGCTGCAGTGCCATACAAATTCTGCAGCTATACACTGCACACCACAGCTGCTGCTGCTGGTTTGATAAGCCTATTTTCAGAAACTGGCATGCACAATATGGTGGCGTGTATAACCAGAATCGCAAATACTTGAGGAACAGCAACTACACACAGGGGCTATCATATGATATACCGGCTATAATTCAGCGGGTATAGCACAAACAATGCAGCATTGCATTCACTTTGCTGCACGAGCCAACTCTCTGTCAAACAATGCACTGCTGATATGCACCAAGCACAGCATCGCCCAATATGCATATCAGACTGGCAAGCACCGACCCAACAGCCAATGCTCTGCACTCCATGTATGCTGCTGCATGAGCCAAAGCACCCTTTCCTTTCACACCAAGAATGGTGCGCTGAACTCCAGCCAAACGGGATGTTGATATGATAGGCAACAAGTAATCCACACTTGCAGCGGCACTACCAACAAACTTTGTACTGAATACACAGTTGCTGCTATTGAATACACAATTGCTGCTTGACCATGTATGCCACAATGACAAGTCATCATAGATGACTCCTGAGCAATCAAATAAAAGTACTATGAATGAGGCTTGACAATAATATGCAGCAGCCCACTCGTTCATATGCAAAATCTGTGCACAACATGGTGCACTGAATGCAGAAGATGCAGGTGCATCTTCTGAGCATGCACAACCAAGTCCCATCCTATCATAAGCAATCAGAACATGTCAGCATGCTCATTCGACACAAGTCATTCCTGAGTTCGTTTCTGAAATATGCACGGTGCATCGCCGAATGGTTGCAAGTTCACGTCACCAAAGTGTATCGTGGATGGTACCTGCCGTAGGGTTTGCTCCTTTGATAGCTGTCCAATAGGGAAGCACTGCGCTCAAGCGCCAGGCAATATGCCGCCTGCAGCATGCAGGAAGAGTGATCATGGGCATAGCATTTCATCAAGCGAAATAGCAGTTCTCATGAAGGCTGCTGTTGCAAGACAGGCGAAAGAGCATATTACAGGGAAACTCACAGGGCTCTTCTGCTCTTGGTATTTGCTGCTCCATCTGGAATAAGATCACAAAACCCTTACCTTGTGACTTGCAGTTTTATCGTACGGCAAGCATCTTGAGGCAGCTCTGCTGCACTGCTTGGCTAGTCCTGCATGGCATTTGACTTGGGCTGCAAGATGGTTGAACCGCTCCTGTAGACACTGCAGGTCTTTCACCGCTTGACGTTGCCTACCATGAAAAGAGAGAGCAATAAGATATGATCTGGTCGCTGTGAGGGCACGCCAGTGGCCAGAAACTTCTATCTAACAACTCCTTACTGCAGCGTTGTGTGCATTGAACAGCCAGCTGTGTGTCAACGGCAGCATTGTGTGCATTGACAGGTGCCAAGGAAGACGTCACGACTTACGTGACGACATTTTGTGACGCTATAATGCCATCGATTGCCTCCCTTATCTCTTGGTGCACCGCATTCAGACGCTGTGCTGCACGCATGGCACTGGCAGCTTGGCTGGCAACATCCGACTCAGTAGGGGAAGCCATGTACTTAGTGACCGATCAGATGTACGATAACTCGTTCACATCAGTAAGCCGTGCCATCCACTGCTTCAGTTTCCGGACACAGTTGATACCGCTGTGACTTTCGCAATTTTGACTCCTGAGCAAACAGTCTTTAATCTAGACATCATAAGTAAACTGTCTGACAAGCTCTGGCGTCTATGCCTGGCTGGTACGCCAGATTGTCAAACGTCTCTCACCAGCGCTCCCGCGCGACAACTTGTGGGACTGGGACATTGTTCTAACACTGCTGCGGCAAGCATGACATTGTGAATGCAGCGTGATTGTAACAGCAATATGTGTTACAACACAACCCGAAGCAATAGCGTATACAATTGATCACTGCACCCCACAATCTCTGTGCAATTAATGCAGTGCATCAAAGGTGAAACAAGGGACTTCAAAACTTCGTACATACACCAGGACAATAGGATACTGGTGCAGGCACGACGATGATGCTTGCAAGATGGCTACTTCAGCAATGACAGCTGGAAACAGCAGATACCTGGTAAACACACAGCCAAAACTCCTTTCACACAAGCACAAACGCATCGACATCAGCATGAACATATTACTACTGCCATAACAACCCCAAGGGCCTTATGGCTGCAGAGGGTAACTACTACTATCACTACACATGTGGCTCATTTGATTGCCAATATCAGACAGAGCACTGAGACCAATCATGCAGCCTTGCTATCAGCGCTAATCAGTGTTAAGGACTGAAAAATGATTTCTCAACAAGCTGTGGTGAAGTGGTGGTGTTTATACATTGTGACATATCGAAGCCTTATACTCGTCCTAGCTGATTCTTCAATGCGCAGGATGTGTCCAGCTAGACAAGATGCTTGGTAAGGTTCTTCTGTTACTCGTCCATCTGCAGGCAGCAGCAGCAGCAGCAGCAGCAGCAACATCGAAAGAGCATCAATCTGCTGCTGGTAGCTGCTACAAGGTCGCCTGCTAGCAATGGCTCATGCTTGATGTGTCATGGCTGCTCATGCAGAGTGAGGGTTGACCTTGCCTCTGGAGCTGGCAACCTGGCTGCTGAATACATGCCAAGGGCTGGTGCATGCTGATGTTGCAATATTGATATCTATATAACATTAACGTGAACAATGCTGTTTACAGGGGATAGACCACCTCTTGGGGGCTGCATAGAGCTTTACTTAAAGACATGCATGCATTGAGGCAAATTGTCTTACTTGAGCAATCTCCAGAGCAAAGTCGTCACGCTGAACACTTGGAGCATTCTTGTTGAGCGCCTGTTGTGCAAAGTACCGCCCAAACTGCAGATCGTACACCTCGTCCTCTGGTACTGTCTCTAGCACACAGTCTGAGTCAGGGAATGCTACACACATCAGCGCATACCCCCTCTTCTTCAGCTCCTCGGACACCCCCAATGCCTCTGGTTGATACACAGTGCCCTCCTTCACCTTCACTGCACAGGCAGTGCAGCAGCCCATGCGGCAAGACTGTGGCAGCTCAAGACCCTGGTCCTCAGCCTCCCACAATATGTACCTATCAGTAGGAGCAGATGGCCAACAGCAGACTGAACATCAGAGGACTATGGAAGCAAACCACCCTACATGACTACTTGCCCACAACAATCACGCTGGTGGTGAGGAATCTTTGGCCCTGTTACTATTTTCTGCTGAACCTATACCCAATGAGCCTGATACTGGGTCTCTCATACGGGCGAATTACTGCAAGTAACTTTTGAAAGCGAACACTGCTGATCTGACCTACTGCATATTGCAGCGCTGCACCTAGGCACAATCTACAGCAGACTGGACACATGTGTACAACACACAACCACCACAGGTGAGTCCAGACGTGACAATCGGCTACATCAGCTGTCCTGTACGTGGATAATTCAGAACCGAGCTTGGCACAAGCAGCTCCACGCCCTTACCTGTCTTCTGGTACTTCTACTTCAATCTCTTGATTGGCATAGTGGTTGAATATCTTCACCTTGTGTACAGCACAATCACCCTTGGACTTGCCCTCACCAGTGCCGATCCCAAAGTCGGGGTACAATACTTCTCCATCCTGGAACAACAGAGGCGTTGCAACACTGCAGTGCATGGGACTATTACTGCATGAGAGGAGATTCAGGATTGCGAAGTTGGCAGGATTGCACTCAACAGCTGGCTGCCAAAAGCAAGGCTTGACAGCCCTAGGGGCAGGCCTGCCAACCCAAGTGCAGACCTTACCACGATACGAACACCAGCGTTGAAGTCATCTTGGAGAAACAGATCCACTGTGCCATCTTTTTCATACAATTGTCTCCATTCTTCTGTGCTAACTTTCTGCTTATCAGACTTTGGGACAACATTGGAGGTCCTTTGTTCTTCCTACAATTACACAAGATCCATCACCTTGTGGGTTTTGAGGTGGATCACATCCCCGCTGGATTCACCAGTAACTCATTGCCCTGGTCATTAGCAACGGAATGCTGACAGCAGCAGCGGAATGCTGGCAGATCACAAGCTCTCTGATCATCTGCTTTTCACGTGCTCAGACCAACGCATGTGGCTTCCACTTGACAGTCTCATCGCTCTACTACATACCTTTACTGCTGCTCGGGGTACGTGCCGCACAACTTGTCGTGAGGAAGCGAACGCCTTGGTATATCCCAGCACCCTTCCTGCATGGAGCTGTGTAGCGAGAACCATGAAAACAAATGTTCAAAGATCCAACAACCTATCTAGAGTGTGAACTGCGCTCGTAGTAGAATGGTTCCCGAGAAGAACAGGATTGTCAACTCGTTGCTGAATCCCTTGGCAGCTTGTCGTAGATGCTGCAAGACCAAAATGCTGAGGTGCAGAGCATAATGTGTAAAGCTGCATGACACATAAAAAGCAGCCCTCCGCGACAAACTTGCAGCTAGCTGACACGGTAAATGACACAAGTGCCAAGAGACTTGAAACAGCCGTCAAGATATAATGTTACTATGTATGTCACACTGCGAAACCTTTCAAGACAAAGATCTTGAGAGCCAGTGTTGCTTCTGCGAGCAGAAGCCTTTGGCCGGTGGTAATCAATTGCGCGCATCGAAAGCAATATAGCTTGTGATTGTAGCCAGCAACTTCAACGAAATCAAGTGAGGCTTTTGGCTGACCGCTCATGGCGGCTTTTTGCTGTGCATCAGTACTCAACGTCAACACCTCCATCCCTTGGCGCTATCAGGTCAGCACTAAGATACAGCTGAACCACCACTTGCAAATTGCACAGTTCATTGAGTATGTGACCCCATCAGCTTGATAAGCTGATTTGAGGGCAAGAGATAAGCAGCAGGTGACGTTGGTGCAATAATGCCCAAGTGTTTAGTCCACACAACATGCAAATTCCCACAAATTCGGAAACGGATGCGGAAAAGTCGAGGCTGCTGTGATCGTACACGGACGCGGCATCTCAGCACGGCCTCACATACCTATTGCAGCTGTGTACGAGTGACACTCAAATGTACAAAAACAGAATCTATGGCCTGGTAAACTTTTTGCATAATACGTCGCTGCAACATTAGCATGCTCTGTCAGGGGAGTTGCACAGGCGCATTTTGAAAAGGTGTTTACAAAGTCCTGTCGCAAGCTTATCAGAGTGACAAGTGTACACAACACGTGCTATGGAACTCAGCGGACACACTGCTGCGCTCCAGTCTCCCCCAGCTGGGTGTTGAAGGTAGCATTTGAATTTGCCGTCGTACATCTTGGGCTACAGCGCAATATCGGATTACTTGATCAATACAAATAGTCATGAGCTGCATGAAACCGCCTAGCAGCACCGTCTGCTCCCAGGCATTGCAACTACCGCTCGGCACCATCGTGCGTATAGCAGGCCGAGATCGCAGAAGGCTCCGAGTTTCAAGCTTACACCGCCCCACATTGCACCCTCTGTTCACTGCCCCCAGCCGAGGCACCAGGCGCACTCCGAAACAGCTGGTTCGCTTCAAGCAAGCAGCAGGCGATGTGGAGCAAGAACTGGAGTACATTCATTTGGACTTTGACTGTCTGGAGGTACATTACTTATATCACTGCTTGCACACCGTGTCCGGCTGCTGGGGGAGGCGGTCTGGTGCCTACTGCACTACAGTGTTGGACATATGGTCTGCTGACGGGCGAAGAGGGCGCCAAGGGCCGCCGGCATAAAGGTTTTGAGCAGGGTATGCTAGTATCTATCGGCGTATTATGCATTTGGTCTGCGTGACTTGCATCCTCTCGTTG
>LWCB01010517.1:0-10055 GCA_001630525.1 Coelastrella sp. M60
CAAATGCTGGTCAGGATGCTGGTTGACACAAAAAGAACACGAGACGTTGCTGAAATAGGACAGCGTATGCAGCATATACACTTCCCAACCATTCTTACCTCCGATGCTGTCTTGCTGCTACTATGGCAACCGCGGCATCAAGTGCCTTGACCAGGCTGCGCAGATGGCCCTTTGGATCAATTTTGAAGAGGTGGACGGCAAGGCCAAGAGATCAATGTGTCTATGCTGTCTTCACTGGTTGCTATTACGATCAATCAGCGTGTAGGTCAAATATTACCTAAAATGGCACCGAACATCCTGTATGTCCCCGCACAGCTCTCCACCTACCTACTTGACTGCGGTG
The DNA here is from genome assembly GCA_001630525.1 of Coelastrella sp. M60. Lineage (NCBI taxonomy): Eukaryota > Viridiplantae > Chlorophyta > Chlorophyceae > Sphaeropleales > Scenedesmaceae > Coelastrella > Coelastrella sp. M60. Next base: position 344 of record LWCB01010517.1, read on the forward strand.
CTTGGCCTTGTGTAGGACAGGGTGTCCCCACGCAGAGACTGAACCCCAAGCCCAGGCCAAGTGGAGCCCATGTGCTGCGCTGAACATGAAGGTTGAGTTTAGGAGCAGAGACCACTCCTGTGGCACCAGCACCGCAAGTGGTCGCTGATTCGCACTCCGACTCGTACGTTCCCACTGCCCCCGTTGAACGAAGGACGTTCTGCAGTACCCTTCATCCTTCCTGTCATCAGCAAACCCACTGCAACATGCTATTGCTGGGTAGATCCTTGCCTCAGATACAGATTTGTGCAGCTGCGCTTGCTGCCAGGAGCATCTTATTCACACAGGGCACACTTGCATCGTTTAGCACACTAGGTGCGACTACATATGGGACACGAAGATCCATGCTTCTGCCTCCCTTCTAGTCTTTCAGATGGGACTTTAAATATTCAGGCCCTAGCCAACACATGTTGTTGCTGCAGGCACACATGTAACATTCAATCCCTCAGAGTCAGCAGACAGTGTTGCTAGCCTCGACGGCAGCAGTCAAAGCCAACCGCAGTTACCACCGCTGCAGCCAGACCTAGTAGATCAGGTACTAACAGGTTATCGAGCCATCGCAACCCTGCACGCTTTGCAAAGCAGTGCCTTGATCAGCCCATACTGCACAAGTCAACTTCTGCTGGTCTGGACATGAAGTCTGAACTGCTTGTTACTATGGTGCCTGAAAAACATAACTGCCTGTATTGATCTCTTGCAGTTTTTGTCCGCTGTGAACAGTAGTCGTAGGCAGCAGCTGCAGCAGCGGAAGCTTGGTCTCATGCAAGAGTTTCAAAGGGCTGCTGGCGATGTGGGGTCACCAGAAGTGCAGAGTGAGTCTGTGATCAGCTCAGCCACGGCAGTACGTTCTTGCAAAAGGATCTAACCGAATCGCGTTGTCAACTTTGTCAGTGTCCAGCACCTGAACCACACGTTCATGCCCTGTGTCGGCACTGGTGCTGCAGTGGCAGTGCCGTTATGTGAACACCATTGTTTGTGACCTGCTTGCAGTTGCCTTGCTGACAGACAAAATAAGGGACATGGCAGAGCACTTTCAGAAACACAAGAAAGATTATCACAGCATGAGGTGCGCCATTTCTTCATTGGCACCCTACTACAGCAGCAGCGGGTCAGCAAAGAGGGTTCCGGGCCGTCACATATGTTGCTTTAACCAATTGGACGGCCAGCCTCTCATATCGATGATGCCAGACAGCAAGCAGTATGCACATCAGGTTCAGTCATAGAGCCCTGGTAGCCAACATGTGTACTATCAACTGTTGTGGCTGCAGGGGTCTTCAAGGCATGTTGAACCAGAGACGGAAACTGCTTACCTACCTTAGGAAAACAAATTTCCCCAGATATGCCTTTGTGCTTCATAAGTTGGGGCTCAAGGACACCTATGCCAAACAGGTGCGCGCAGGTTCTCCTGAATGTACACAGCAGCATGCTTGGCTTTATGGCTACGTTCCTGAACAGCAACCTGGTTGTTGTGTGTGTGTGTGGTGACCGGTTGCATCAGCAATCAGACATGACACATCTAGGAGCAACAGATCATCACACGGTGCAGCAGAGGACCTGTCAATTCGCCAAACAGGCTGCACTACACGGCCTCCTAGGCACAACCCACCAGTCTGTACTGTACCTTGTTGCAACAGGAGCGATATGACAAATACAGGGTCGGCACACGACTGGGATCTCCAGCTGAACCTCTCAAGCGCTATGGTAACAAGTAGCAGTAGCAGTAGCAACTGCAGGCCCCAGTGGGCGCACGACTTGAGCTCCAGCAGCGCAGCAGCAATGAAACCTCTACAACAGGGGCCGCAAGTGGATTCTTCTCTTGAAGGAGCAGGGGACTTGGGAGCTACCTTGCTTGTGTTGTGCTACCCATGCATCTCTACCATTCTTGTGTGTCTGCTGTTACAGACCGGTCTAGTCATAGGCCCAAGCTTACCGTGGGCTGAGCCGGCTGTGCAGCAGTGTGCATTGCCATGCCTATTGTCGGCACTTACCCCTCTGGCAGCGAAGCCATCTGTGATGGCCTGTTGTTTCATTCAGCAGAACGTGTGTTATTCAGTATAACGTTCAACATGACGTGTTGCATTGTTACCTGATTACTGCAGGGCACATTGTGTGCACCACAGTGTGAATGATTTTAAATTCCTTTGTACATGTGTCTCTGGCTGCAGGACTGTTTTTTTTGCCTTCTGCAGTGGATCATTGAAATGTTGTCATGATATTTCATGCATCAATACGTATCACAATGGTTGTAATCGGTTGTCAAGGTCCTGCCTCGCTCCCTGAGTTTTTGCAAATCTGAGATCTCTAGACCCTGGTCTGCCGCAGCTGTAGTGTCCGCAGTGCAGCACTGCACGGCTGCCATGCCTGATCATGAAGTCAGGCGCATTTCATGATGTAAACAAAGTTTGGCCATGCAACATGAAATGATGTGGCTTCAATTGAAGCCAGACATTTCCGTGAAATATCTCTTGAGATCACCATCCCCTGCGGCAAGGAAGCCTTCCATGGCATGCCCACAACAGGGCCTGACAGCCTCATGCAATCCGATTTGATCTGATGATGATCCTCAGTTGTATCATCGGGTGGACATGACACAGTAGCAGCCTTGTCAACGAGTTAGCTTTGTATAATGTTTTTTCGCAATCAGTAGCCAGATCTACCTTCTCACAGCCATGGTAGAACAGGCACAGACTATCGTGAACATGACAAACAACTGCCGCGAGGGGTCCTTCCTGTGAAGCAAGTGCCAGATTGCTTACTACCTGAAGTTCAACAGCATGTTGACAAACATCATGCTTGTTGCATGGTGAACTCGTTTACATCATGTTGGGACATGCTGTGCTACGCAGCTGTTTGGCTCAACAATGCAATGCCATCAATACACAGCAAATGATCAATGCAGATATGAGCCTAAGAGTAGCAAAGCAGTATGGTCAATGCACTGCACACAGCTTGGCAGTGTGCATCATGTACGTGGTGTCTTGTCGAAACAACTCAAAATTGTACAGCCGCCACCGGCTTCTGAAGCTGAGCCACTGGCAGTAATCTATGGGCAGGCACTGTATGGCCATGGCCTGTTGTACAAACAGTGCTATACATCGCTCAGCCTGGCAGATACAGTATTAGGGCCTAGCTTGTGCTGAAGTAAAGTAGACATAGACATGTTGTTGGAACTCAACACACCTGTGATACAAATCATGCAACCTAATGCACTATTGCATTGAAACCTAGGTCAGGCCTGAAACACCGGATGAGGTCTACCAAAATACCAACACTATGAAGTGGAGTTCAATGTGGCATGCAAAGGACTGCTGATACCCCTTCATGATATCAAACACTGCTTGATTGAGACCTGCTTTTGTTTTGACTGCAGTATGGACAGACTGGTGACAGACTATAGGATTGAAGTGGTGGGCAATGACACAAGCAATGCTACAGTCAACAATAGGCCCATGATGTCAAGCAGAGTCTTGCTGCTTGACATGTTGTCACTATTTTGTACAATGACACACTGCTAGGCACCAGCTTGATATGTACCTATAGGCATTCACCATGCATCAATACCACACATGATAATCCAGTGGTCCAACGGATTCATAAGAGAGTTGGTTGGCGCTGACATGTTAGTGACTGTAGAACCATACAGCCAAGTGAGTAACCCACCGCCAACACCCCCCAGTCCAGCTAATCAAGGTGCAGATTGTGCCAGAAATCAAGCAGAGGCTGAACCAGCTGTGTTGCCTGCCCACCAACAGCGACAATCTCAACTGCATTAGCAGCCATTGACACAGCATCATCAGCGTTCGGTAGCTCTGCTGCTGCTGATGCACTGCCTAGCACAGCCGCTGCAGCAGCCGCTGCAGAAGCAACTCTTGTTGCCGGAAGAGCGGCCAGCCCAGGCAAGCTCACCACTGTACTAGATTCTGTTGCTGCTGCTGGTGGCATCCAAGACTCCACCAGTCCTGCCCCTTCAGCTGCATGAGGATACCCCGCCATTCGTGTGTAATGGAGCTTTGAGCTGTGCTGTAGCTGTGCTGGATTATGCTGATCAAATGAATGATCTCCAGCGAACAGCCCGTGATGTGACAAGGACTGATGGCCACTGACACTGACAAATGCTGCAGCATGTGCTCCCTGCTGTGTGATACCTGGCTTGGACGATTTGAGCTGTGCCTGTGGTACATTGCCAGGCCCTACCTCACTGCCAGTTATTCTGTTGTTGTTGCTGCTGCAGGCATCAGGGTCAGACCCCATTTGCCTATTGATCTGCTGCTTCCTGTGCTGATTAGGTGACAAATCACTGCTAGTGCTGACCCTGCTATCTTTGCTTGGTGCCTGTTGCTCATGATGTTTGCCTGCCGTATGGTGCTGCTGTCCTCTCCAAGCAGGTGGCTGTGGAGGCATGCTGTCATAGGGGTAGCCTGGTATGGGCTCATGTACACCAGGTGGCTCGGCTGTTGGCTGTGATGCCTGCTGCTGTTGCTGGTGGTACTTATCATCTCCAGCCCGCCATGCCCCCGTACCCGGTAGTCCGTAGTACATTGGTATGCCAACATAATGCAGACCAGGAGCCATGAAGCCCTGAGGCAGATATCCAGGAGGACCCCTGCCTGCTGACTCAGCACTCAGCAAGGGCTGCTGCTGCTGCTGTTCTTGTGAGCTGTCACTGTGCTGCTCGTTCTCCTGCTGATCTTGCTGCTGGCTGCCTGTGTCAGCACTGAGTGGCTGATCTTGCACAGGGGACGAGTGCGTGTAGTATGCTGCTGCCGGGTACTGTTGAGCGTGGTGGTATTGTGCATAAGGTGCATGCTGGTGGGACCACATACCAGGGAATATGGGGGGAGCCAGAGGTGGCAGCTCAGTGGTCATGTGACCTTCTCTAATGAATGGTTCTGGACTAGATGGACGAGGGTGGCTGCTGCTGCTGCTGTTGACATGTGACTGTGGTGACGACTGCTGCTGAGAGTTGCTGGAGTGCACCTGGCTGCTGCTGGCGCTGGAGCCATACCCCCTTCCATTGGTGTCCGGGACTTCATCATCATACACCAAGAACTCACGTGACACAAATGCAGTATTGGGAACCATCAAGCGGCGGCGACCATCCCTGCATATCAACCAGTGAAATAGGTCAGCCGGCTCATTAATTGGACCACTTATCAAAGTTGTGTGGCACTCCGGACACACCACTTGCAACCCATAACTTGGCCAGAACCACCCTAACGTCAACAAACGGACTTCTTGGTGTTCAAACAAGCAACAAAGTGGTATGCATACAGGAAACAAGATGCAGTCCGCTTTCCTTCCAGCCAGGGCACAGTCCATACCACCCCTGGTTTCTGCCGTCTACTCCAAACCAACTTTTTGGCCATATTCCATTCTTTCTGTGATACGGACTGACATGCTGTCGATGCCGCTGTTGCGTACCTCAAGACCGTGTACCTCAGGTCCACCTTCTCACACACCCCCTCAAACCATCCCTGTGCATGACTCGCTACAGCGCTGCCCGCAGTAGTGCTGCTGCTGCTGATTCCAGATTGGTTACGGCCATCTTGGTACCTGCTGCCAGAGCTGTTTGCTGCTGTGCTGCTGCTGTTGGGCAGGTTGCAAGTGACAGCCACCTTGTCACCAAGCCTGAAGGGCTGCACCAACACAAGGTAGAAACCTGCAGAATGACCATACAAAGCAGAAAGTCAGCGGTCTTATGGTTCAACTGCAGCAGGCAGGTGACATTGCAGCGGAGGTCACCACTATTAGGCAATCAAAAACTGACATGACACTTTGTGTCAGAAACATTAGGACAGAAGCCCTGGACATGCATACAGTGTAAAGTCGCAGCTGCTGGTCGTTGCTGACCTGCAATAAGATTATGCAGCAGGTCCTTTGATGCGATGGCCAGCACGACACCAGTGGGCAAGAGCAGAGCATTGACATTAATCCCTAGCATGCTCAACACCACAATGCCAGCCAACAGCAGTGTGGTGCACTCTGTCATCATACGAGCCCCACTCATGGTGCGTCCATCAATGCGGCCCTGCAGCAAGTCACAACACAGTGATAAATGGACTGCTCACTCGCACCATATGCTCTGCTGTTGCCTGATCAACAACAGAACGCACGGGCCACTTGTTTATTATTGCTACTGCAGCTTACGGACATCAATAAAGCAACAGCAGCAGTTGGTGCTATCATTGCTGTCTTCAGCTGTGCTGATTGGAGCTGTTGTGCTGTTCTCACCTGGTTCTTGAGCACCACCCAACTTGTCTGTATTACACTGTTGACAAACCACAAGATCCACAGCAGCACCACCAAGAGACCCAGCCTGGGAATGATGAATGAGGCATTGGCCTTGATGCTGTTCATCATCATGCCAGTGCCCAGGAGCAAGGGAGCCAGCACTGGCAAGGACACCTGAGAGGCCAGCAGGCTGCCCTGGGTCAATACCACAGTCAGCAGGACTGGCAGCCGCACACTCCAGTTGGCGACCGACAGTGTGATACGGATGCTTTTAACCAGGGGCTGTTCCCATACAAAGTTCAGCTTGGCAAACCAGCCCTCAGGAAGCTCATTGGTCTGAACAACAAGCACAGCAGACAATATCTTGTCTTGGTAACTTTCTCATCTGCTGCTGCACTGAGGCACCCAATTGAATTGTCATGGCAGACAAAGCACATCTGTGAAAGCACTTGCCTACTCTTGTATAATGCCTGTAATGATACCAATGGTAGTGCAGCTGCCTTAACCATTTGTTGTTGTGCCCCTGTTGCCACTGAGTTCTTGGTGAAGGAGTCAATGCTACTACACATGACTTCTATCTGTCATCTCACCAGCTTCTTGAGCTTCCGTCGAGCAAGGCCTGGACGGAAACGTCTCATCTGGCGGCTCATAGGGCGTAGCAACACCCCAGCGGGCCGACGCAGCTTCAACATCACTCCAATCAGAAGCATCCAACCAGCAACAAAGACGCCAACAACACCAGTGCCAGCAACACTTTCAGGCACAGAACCCATCTCATCCTGCTGTGTATGTTTGTTCTGCTTACCAGCTGTACTGCAGTGTCTGCTCCTTTCATTGTCCCCTGTTTGCTGACTGAAATTGCCGCTGACAGCTGCTGTGATGCCTGCAGGCAACAAGAGATGCAGGGACCATCAGGCTGCATAACACGACTGCCAGTCACCATGAGTGACACTACCATGATGCTTGTGGTGTCACAACCTGAAACCTTAAATCACCACAGGTCAACTATGTCTGCTTACACATATTGATAGCTGAATGCGCGCAGAGCCATAACATTGATTGTCCGCCTGCAGGGCATGCCACAGTTGACGCCCACTGTGTAATGGCTAAGAAGAGTACACGTACCTGTTGCTTCCTCTTCACTCCATTCGTAGTCATCCACATCATATGGTGCTGTTCCTTGGAAAACCCTGATTGGGGATAGTCTGTGCAGCTGTGCAGTTGGGCATCTGCAAACCCTTCGGTGCTGTGCGAAATCTATTGATCTATTGTTTTGAAAATTGGATGTTTCAGCTTGGACTGAAGGCAGATTCCGTGCCAAGCAAGCATTGGCGCAACATTTGAAGGAGGCTTGCCGCTGCTGCAGTCGCACTGGTGCTGGCAACGCACGTGTCGTAAAATTCAAACACTTGCAAGATGTTGTTGAGTTCCTCGTGCGGGTATGCTGCATAGTGAATGTGTCTCACATCTTTAAATGGGCGTTATACCAGACAAGTTCGTCCTACACAACAGTGGCAGCGTTTGCTGTCACTCATCTACATGCGTTCGCCTGAACTCCAAGTTGTAATGGTAATTGAGGGCGTTGAACGCTATCGATCCAAGGCATGAAGACCGTAAGAACAGCACTGTGCATGGAGTTTGTTGACAAGAATCCACACCAACTTCAACACGCTGCCACAGAGCTTTTGAACCTCCTTCTTCACAACGTGAGCACGCTGCTCAAGCTGTGCTAGGAGCGATTACTGCGACCTAACAAGGTTGCCATTAGTCATGTAACATGGCGGGATATTTGTTCCTCCTAACCTCACATCGTGCATCATTTCTGCGATTGTATGACATGTGGGCGACTCATCAATTGTGCCGTGATTTGTGTCTGTGTTGGCACCATCTCATTTTACTCTAACCAGGGACACCCATTTTGGCAATAGTATTGACCATTTTCTCGTATTACTTGAGGTTCGTGGGTGCCTGTCGCAAGCGACAAGCCAGCATGTTGCCAGGTCTGCACCGTACTGCACACTTTGGTCGGCCCAGCTCTCGGTTGCCAGTCAGTGTGTTTGCCGGCAAAGGCTTTGGCTCAGTGAAGATCCCATTTAAAAAAGATTTGTGGAAGTAAGTGCAGGCACAGCAGGTTCTGCAGCACTGAACAGCAGCATTATCCCCCCTCCTGCAACATGCAGAGCAGCAACTGCTCCTTGCCTCCAATGTCTTCGCAAAAAACATTTCATCCGATGCAAAAGGTTGAAGGATTGTCTTAGCGTAGCAGCTCGACCCAGCTCTCTCTGTGTGCGTGTGTAGTGGGCGCACTCCTCTTCGACCTACCAAGGTCTCACCCAAACGCCCTGTACCCAGCAGCATACCTCGGCCTCCATATGCAGACAACGGCATGCTGCCTGATATAAGCCGCAGGCCACAGATACATAATGCAGAGGTGTGCACAGCATGCAGCTGTGTTGGCAGCAGCAGTGGTGATAGTCGCAGTCTACCAGCACTGCCCACGCCGTGCTAGCTGCCACCTGCAGGGGTGCAACACGGTACTGTAAAACGCAGCCTTTGGCTAGTTGGACAAGCAGATATCATATTCTGACATGCTTATGAGTGTTGTCACATTGGTTGCAATCCTTCTCCTCATCGAGGTGTTGGTAATCAGACAGTTGGCAGCTGTCAGCTATGTATGACATTGGCGCACACCAGCATTCGACATTGTATATTACTGTTGCATCTGATAGTTATTATTGCTGATCTTTTGCACAGGGCGTACAGAAGATGCGAGCCTCCTGCAAGCTTGCAGCCCAGGTGCTGGAGCATGCAGGCACCCTGGTACAAGCAGGTGTCACCACGGATGATATTGATGTAGCAGTGCATGAGATGATCATAGCCGCAGGTGCCTACCCTTCACCACTCAATTATGGCAGATTTCCAAAGTCAGTGTGCACAAGTGTCAATGAAGTGATGTGTCATGGGATACCAGACAGCAGGTGAGGGTTTGTCAATCCTGTAGCTTGACTCAAGTGCACAATACTGGCTGTGGAGCACACAACATCTGATCTAGTACAAGTCAGAGATGTTGCGTCTACTGCAAGACGGTGCTGCTGTGTGCATACAGTGCTTGTCATGCATGCTGGCTCTCCATTGTGCAGTGCCTGCCCTTTGTAGCATACTCAGTTCTAATTCAGCAAAGGTACAGAATGCAGGCAGGCTGTATCGGGCTTGAGCTGTGATCATGCAGTGCACAATCCGCACCAGTAGTATTCAATTTCAGCACAAGTCGTGCAGCACCTACGTATTTGGTCTTGATATAAGTGCAGCCCAGCTATTCAGGATGTGTTTATGATGTATACTTCCACCACACTGCAGACCGTTGCGAGATGGTGATATCATCAATATAGATGTCACTGTATACCTTGATGGCTATCATGGCGATACCTCCCGCACTTTCTAT
>LWCB01010532.1:0-18803 GCA_001630525.1 Coelastrella sp. M60
CGAGGCATCTGTCACCGCTGAAGGCTACTCCTGCTGGCGAGTGACTCTTAAGTTGGGTACAATATGTGCCAAGCAAGCACGATCATAATGCTATTGCATCCCATTCAGCTGAAACTTTCAGCTGAAGGGGCGCTTGATCCTGAGCAGTATCAAGAGGTTTGGCTCATGCAGCAAATGAATGCAATGCCGGCAGATATTGACGGGCAGTAGCTGCTCCTAGGAGGAGTGTTGCACCGCAACGCGCCAACTTGTACCGTAGATATATAAACTACTCCTTTCACATAAACTACCCATCAGCCATAGCAATATTATATATATATAAACTACCCATCAGCCATAGCAATGACGCCATCGGCCCCGCGCCCCATTTCAGAAGCATAGCAATATTATGCCGTATTTGGTGCTCATACCAAGTCCATTGGCCCAATTGACTTGTCAAGTGGGCATGGTCTGTGCTTACAACTGCTGCATACCATCTACCGACATGTGTTCTCCAAGAAATTGACGGCGCTGACGATCAAGCCAGATTGCAAAGCCCTGTATTTTGTTGATAGTGAAGTAGCCAAGACCAGCCAGGCTGCTGCCGTATGCAGTAAAACCACCCACAGTAGGCAGGGAAGAAGCAAATACCATAAATAATGGAAGCATGCTGGCGCCACGCTGGGGTACCTTGGCAGAACCCAGATCCAACATGAAACAGAGTCAAATATCACGGCAGATCCTGGTGCATCAGTGATCACAGCTTGAAACACTGATCCAGCAGTACAAGCGAAAACCTACTAGCACTAGTACAGCGCCAGGCTATGATGGGGCAAGCTGCAAGACTTAAAGTACACAACAAGATCAACAGAAGTGTGTCATCTCCAAACCCAAAAACTGTCGCCAACAACGTAGCTCCCCCTGTCCTGGTCCCCCATCTTGCCTACGGCCCACTGTTGTACACCACCCACACTGCTGCGTCTACAAATCTGACCAACTACTCACTGAGTAAACTCTGCTCGCACTATCTCTGATCAAACCAATTCTCAACAGCCAAAATGCTCTTCACCCAGGCCAGACATGCTTGTTAGAGATGACAGGTGCAAGCAAACAATCCAGGGCTCAGTATGACCAATACCCTGAGGGATACTGGCTGCTATCATGGCCTAGAACATGCGCATATGACACTTGGCTGCCGGCATGAGCATGTCACACTGCTCTACTACTACTGCCCAGTTGGCAGATACACAAGCAGAGCGATGCCTAACTATGACAGTGTAACAACCGATGTAATCAAAAGATGATGAGAACTTGAGCAACTACTGGCACCATCACACAACCAACATTGGGCCAAAATCTTGCAGGCACATCAACTTTGCCTGACTGCAGGCCAATGATCTGAAATGACTTGACGCAAAGCGCATCTGGTTCAGACATATGGCATGCACCAGACCAAGGCCATTGAGCTAGGGTGATCAGACTTAATTCAGACAGCAGTAGATCTGCACTGACACCTGGAATAAGTGATATTGCAAACATCCCCTGCCACATATACTATGCTTCATGTGTCGGGTGATCACCCAACACCACCGCTGATGATTGAGGTGTTGCCTCAGCAGTACTGAGCAACCTACTACCCTGCATCCTGCTGATTCTGACAAGCTATAGTATCATTCAATCCCTGTCCATGCGTGAGCGGTGGTCTGCAGATGGGGAGTTTCTTCTCCTCCTCTTGGTGTTTGTGATGATGAGTGCAAGGTCCTCCTGTCCATGCAGCGCAATCAACGGGCTTTATTAACAGCGAAGACAAACTTAAGACACTTATATAATCTACATGCGATGTGCGCACCTCTATTTCGTTGGGAGATAGCGTCATTGAGAAGAAAGGACGCTTATAAGGTAAAGTGGCTGGAGGCGGCATAGTCCTATTGTCTAGGCGCTGACTAGCCTGTATTCAACACAGAACAATTGTGGGTCTCGGTATGATATGCCGCAGACAGCTGTCAGGGCTTGTAAAGAGTACAAGCACCACCGCACTTGAAAGCAACAGCGGTTGGTTGTAGCAGAGCGTTTGAAGTATGGTATAGCCTCGCAAAGCTTAGATGACACTCACTACGCACCTCGCATTGAAGGCCTCGGCATGTTGAGTCTCAGGCTCAAAGCCAGCAACGGATGTTTCAGTCACTTGGTGACGATGCGCATTCTTGCCTACTCGCAGCTAGGCAGGCGAGTGCATGACTTCTGTTGCTTAAATTTTACGTGTTCCTGTCTGTTCCCAACTGTGAGAGCGTGTCAGTGGTTCGCAGTGGCTGCTAGCCTGCAACTAGATGTCCCTGAACCAATATATACCCACAGGCCGTCTTACAGCCAAAGTCTCCCAAACTAGAAGCAGAAACATCCTGCGAAGTCTGAATAGACGCAATCACTTACAAATCAGCCGTCGAGCTGCACACCAAACCAGCATGACAGCAACAGGTGCTGCCCCACGTGTTGCCGACTTCGGGGACGGTGGATCCCAGCACTCACAGCTGTTGCTCAATCGCAGCGAGGACAGAGCCTTCGGCTGAAGTACTGGATCTATGGCGCAATGCACAGGTGTGCAACGCCTGCCTGCTCACAGTATGCATACTAGCAAATGGCCATATTGACTCTCGGACACCAGCTCTGAGCTGTCCTGACAGACTCCTATTATCTGGCTACGCAGGCCGTATGCTTTGATGTGGACAGTACTTTGTAAGTGTGCCCCCAAGTAACCACTTGGCTCAGCGTCCTGCAATGCTTGAACAGCAATCCTTGACCAGCTGCCTTTGAGGCACCTCGCTGTAGACAACAGCTATCTCTGGCAACATCAGTTTTGCATACACAAATACCTCCTGGATCACAGCCAAGCAGTGTAGCTGACCGAAGCAACATTACTGCAATGTTTGAATGTAGCAGCACAGTGCAGGGGTTGAGTATGACCAGCTGTATTGACAACTCCTGTGCTGCAGCTGTGCTGATGAATCCATTGATGAGATCGCAGCTTTCCTTGGTGTTGGAGAGCAAGTCGCAGCCATGACAGCACAGTAAGTCGCAGCACCTGTCTCAAGCTGTGCTGTGTGTGCAGCCATATGAGCAACAGGGCTGCGCTCATCATGTTAAGAGAGCTACAGCTTCCTCATCAGTGTGACTAAGCCGTTAGCTGCGAGCTGAGCAAACATGAATCGCCACTATCTCAGCTATCAGTAGTTGTAACCTGTCGCAATGCATCCAAGGTCTGCCATGCATCGTACTGCATCTTTGCAGACTAGGTAATACATATGTCTTGTTTTGTGACACACACAGGGCAATGGGTGGCTCTGTGAAGTTTGAGGATGCGTTGGCAGCTCGTCTTGACATCATGGGGCTCACACAACAAAAATTGGATGAGTTTCTACAAGCTCACCCAGCTCAATTGAGCCCAGGTGCAAACATTGTTGATGTTTGATATCAATGACGGAGAAGCACTGCATCCAATGCAAGACAGACACTGAGCTTATGGCTTGGGCCCAACCACTCAGTCACATCACCAGCTTCAATTTTCTGCCATGTACACCAGCGGGTAGTCGACGAGTGCATATGCTTTCCAGCAGATCGGCAGAACCTCAGCATGTTTTCCTCCTGCTGCAGGTATTCCTGACCTGGTAAAGAAGCTGCAATCCCAAGGTAAAGCAGTATTCTTGGTATCAGGAGGCTTTAGACAAGTCATTCACCCCATTGCAGAGTCATTGGGAATACCTACAGCCAACGTATATGCCAACATGCTGTTGTTCAAGGTGCATGGACTTGCTTGACTGCATGGTCTGTGTGATTGCTGCACTAAATAACGCCTGTGAGCCATAAATTTGGCATGTGCATGTTTTGAGTGTCCTGCTGTTGATGTGGATTGCATTCATGCTTACAGACATAGGCTTACACCCCTCCCCATCTACTCAGGCATTCATACCTGTGCATATGCATGGGTGTCTATAGAATGCTGTCAGGCAACAAGTGGAAGTTTCGACTGCCATTGACAGCTGGCTAGTGCCAGGCAGCTACTGAGTAAGCAGTTTCAATTTAGTTGTCGCCTGCTGCACAGAGGATTCAGGTGGAGGTAAATGCTGATGTTGCTTTCATACCTTGTAACTTTGTAGGAAGATGGCAGTTATGCTGGATTTGACGCAAAAGAATTCACATCACGCAGTCATGGCAAAGCAGCAGCCATCAGGGAGATAAAGGTGTGCTGATCTTTGTCACAGCCAAGGGCTGGAACGTGTTCAGACTCTTAGCCTGTTCCAGCACCTTCTGCTGGTATGCCGCTCTTCAACCTATGACCAGCTGGAGCTCTTCTATGGGATCTGCCAATGACCTCTGATTCATTTGATCTTGTGTATGCAGGCGCGCCATGGCTATGAGCGGATAGTGATGGTGGGTGATGGAGCAACCGATTTGGAAGCACGACAGCCAGATGCAGCCAACATATTCATCGGGTGAGCCGACACAGCTACACAACAAGCACTGCTGCAGCACGATCGTCACTCCCACAGCAGGTGTGCCTGTTCGAGTGCTTGCAGATAGGGTGGCAAGATTGTCTGAGCTGACAGTAGGTGGAGTTTGTCTGGTAGTATGCTCCTCAAATTGTGTTATCTGTGTTGATGCAGGTATGGTGGAGTTGTAGAGCGGTTGAATATTGCAGCGCAGGCGGACTGGTATGTATACAAGATTCAGCCCCTCATTGATGCACTTGAGTAGTGCCTGGAGGATTTGGCTATACAATGACACCAGCAGATGAATCACTGCTGCAGGCGATGCAGATGGCAATGAACCACATGCTGTACTGCAAAGCTGACACACAAATAAGTAGAGACACATATGCAGAGTTGCTGAGCTGAGCCAAGTTCTGAAAAAGAAACACCTCAAAGCTTGGAAAGGATGCCGCAGCTGCAGCGCACCTGCAGACCAGGTGCTTCGATGATGACAGCAAGAAAGAGACCGTGCATCCAGCCTAGCTAAGGTTGACGGAACCTCCGCAGTGGATCCAGTTGCTAGCCTAGCCTAGGTTGAACTTGCAGAAACTGTCATCTATACTGCAGTGCATGCTATACAGCTGTGTTGGCATGTTATATGTTGCATGGCCACATTTGTTTTACTGGGTGATGCTAGGAACTGCCCAGTTGCTTAGCAGCAGTTTGGTGCAGAACTGCTCGTCATGAGCAGCAATGCCTGTGTTGAACGCAGCTATCCCGGATGGGCCAAGCTATGCCATAGTGAGAGTCTCACCGCGTGGCCCCGTGATGCTTGACAGGCTTGTAACTGATAGTCCCAATATGATTCATCTGCACTGTCCAACAGCCCACCAGCACCACAATCATCAACTTAAACTTTGCCATCTTACTCAAGAGGTGGCACTAGTATGTGCAACCTAAACATGACATCACAGCACTGTCGAATCAAGGCCTACAAGTTGATCGCCTGAGTCCACATGTGGTCCAAGGGACCCAACAGCACAGAATCCACAGAATGTGCTGCAACCCACAAAACATCATGCAGGGCAGAATATTCACTTACTGCTATCAGTGCAGGCTCTTTGCGAGGTCAACAAAATCGCCATCATTCAAGCTATAGCTATAGCTTGCAGTGGCTCAAACGCAGCTTGCAAGCTCTTAACATCAAACAATTGTCTACATACAAGCCTTGCCTGAGTTACGTCCAAGTAAGAAACCACTTGACAAGCGTGTACAATGTCAGAAGTGAGCATGAGAGGTGTTAATGTGCATCCATCACCGGTACCCTCACTGCCACAGCAAAGGTACGACTGTTAGAGGCGATGAATGTGTCAATCAGTCTGCAAAGTTGATATAGGCACAACGATACATGTGGCAAGAACGCAGATGCAGGTGCATATGCAGCTAGTTTTCAGCACCTACGTAGCATTCACTCATCAATGCATATGAACCACCAACGCATGTGTTGGCTTTACCAACCATGTCACTTAAAGGCAGGCACCAGTCATGACAACAGGCGTGATGCTTTGTAAAATGCTGGTTGTACTACACCTCAACCAGATCGCTTTGTTTTCATCTTCTCTGCATCTATGATGGCACACAGCTGTGCTACACATTCGTCTAGTTGTCCATCGCGATTCACCACCACATAGTCAAAGTCACCTATTTGTTTAGTCTCATCCCTGCAGGCAAGCAAGCAAGCAAGCAAGCATGCAAGAAAGGAAGAGAGGCTTGTGAAAGGTCAGTAGGACACATTGCGCAGCTAGGAATAATAACACGGATACATGTCTGCAGATGACACCATGTACAATATCATGACGTACTATTCAACTTCTCACAGGCTGCTGTACAACAACGCAAGTTCTACTGCCACCTGCACAGCTTTGATGACAACGGCTTTCAATCATCATGATCAGTGAGCAGCTACATGCATCTGGGTCCCATTCCTGCATGTTGCATAATGATACTGCTCTGCCTCAAGCTCACCTTGCTGTTATGACCCTGGTCAACATCTTATCCAACGGCTCTGTTTTCCTGCTGACTAGTCTGGCCACCAGCTGAGCCTCACTCTCTGCTACAATGAATACACTGATGACATCAGGCATCAATCTGCGTACTGTAGCAGCACCCTGCAAGGCATAACAATCATCGTGCTGATTTGCAAGGCAGGACAACAGCATTGAACAGCATTGACAATGCCAAGCCCGTGGCGCTGAAATGGCGTCTGCAAGTACAAACTCAAACAGGATCTATACCTGCAGATTCAATAGCCATACCTGGACATCTATCCGGAGTACAACATCACTGCCTTTTTGCAGTGCTGCATCTACTTGCTGACGTGGGATGCCCTTGTACTCTCCATACACCAAGGCATGCTCCAGCAGTTCTCCTGCTGCTATCCAAGACTCAAACTTCTCCTTTGACACAAAGAAGTAGTCTTGACCCTCCACCTCACCAGGACGCATGGGGCTGCGCAGGACACAGCGCATTGTGCCGTGGAAACAGGCAAGAAGAATTGTGAGGGTAGCTTGGTGAGCTCATAAGAACAGCATGGTTTGTCAGCCTGATGACAATGAATGCTCAGGATACAGCAGTGCTGCATTGTACGTTAGGCTGTGCTGCTGCTGCCTGCTGGCAGATGGCAATATGGTGCATAACATGCAAGTTGCCAGCTCACCGTGAGGTTGCTGTTACTACAAAGTACAGGTCTGGGCGCATTTCCTGCAAGCGCTTGAGTACTGCATCTTTGCCCACACCACTTGGGCCGCTGATAACCAGCACACGGGGTTCAGGAGCAGGGACCTGAGCAAAGGTGCAAGCAATGTACCTCGATGATATGAAAGCAGACACTAGCTTCTGCTGACACAGCTGTGTGGCCCTCTGTTGGGGTGTAGGTATACGGGCAACAACACTAATATATGTAGACCACAACAAGACCCACCATAGGAAGTTGGCTAAGAGATCCTATGCCAGCTTCTAGCAGTTTCATTGTCTCCAGGACACTATGCTCAGGTGCTACTTGGGTGTCTGATGGTTGCTGCTCTGCTCCTGGGGATTGTAAGCTGTATGGCGTCGTGATGCTGCGAGCTTGGCTGCACCTAGTGCCCCACAAAACGCGTAAGATGTTGTTTGTGCACGTCTTGGTGAGTGTCGATGCTATCCTTGCCCTGCCAATGCTGCAGAGGCCCGTTGCCAGCATCGTGGCCAGTCGTTGCTAATCCTGTACCAATTGTTCAAGGGAGAAGCAGCATCGGCGTCAATCAAAACAATGGCACAACCATCCTCTGATGTACGTGGTCACCCCACGCTTTGCGACTTATCGCTGAACGGGTGTACAGCATCTACAGGTACAGGAACCTATTGTGAGGAACATCGTAGCGGACGCTACTGTTGCTGTCATGTATCTTGTGTACATTACTTTGGACATTTGTGTGCCGCCTGGCACAGCGTCCTCCAGTTACCTGTTGCTCAGCCTTGAAGTGTGTCAGATGTCAGTGACAGAGGCCAGGCTGCCTGCGATTCCGAGCCGCATGCTGTCAATGCAGCATCTATCACTCCTAGAGTTTTGAATTCTAGCATTTAGCCTGTGACGTTGTGCTGTCCCAGCTTGCTACGCCTGATGTCCTGCAGAAACAACATATCCTGCAACACTGTAGCAGATCAACTGAACCACAATATGACTGTTCAGCACCAGTAAGCGGGTGTCCAGCGGAAAGCAACAAGGGTGCTATGGGACGTAACAGGAGCCGGAGCAGGTCCGATCCACATCTTGGAATGTTACCTTCGTTTGTCAGCTGCAGCACTGCTCTGCAGCCTGAGTAACATTGTGTGCTGCAGCCACACCTTCTTGTATATCGAGATTTTCATTGCTTCATTATTGGAGCTCTCATGTTTTTGCACGCAAGATAATGCGTTGACTGCTGCCAAGGCCCCATGGTACAGCAAGACCCTCACTCCTATCTTTCCTTCCCATTGTACTCAATTTCTAGGTCCTGTTCCAGAGAAAGACACCACAAACGCAGCAGTAGAAGCAGAAGTCCAGCGAGAAGCGGTGACTCAAGGTCAAGATCTCGCTCACCAAACAGACAAGAGGCACACAAGCAACCACCCAGACCAACCAGCAACCAGTCACCTTCCCGCACAACTGGCCATCACAGCAGCAGAGAACCAAACACCCTGCGCAGGGGTAGGCTATCACCAGATCGAGCAGGCAGGGGAAGGAGCAGATCGCCACCAAGAAGACATGGCAGCAGGTCGCCAACTCACAGGCGAGCTAGCCCGACCAGCAGGCGGTACAATAGCAGGTCTCCTGGCCAAGGGCAGTACAACAGCAGATCACCAGGTCGCAGAGACAATAGACCAGCACACAGAGATAGGTCAATATCTCAATACAGGAGAGATAGCAGCAGAGACAGGCATGAAGGGAGACTTAGGAGAGGCAGCAGTAGGGAAAGGTAATGCTTGGGGATAGTAACACAATATTTGGCACTGTATGTTGCTACTTTTGGGTGAAAAGTGTAGAGCGGAGCAGCTGCATATCACAGTGATATTTGGTTCTTGCTCTGCTTAGGCATCAGCTGACCCAATGCAGACTGTTGTGTGAAGGATTGATGTGACAAACTCGCTGTCCAATGTGCTGTTTGAGCTCAATCATACCACTGGGGACTTCTACTGTGCTTGTGTTTGCTTACTAGGGAGCAGGAGTACAGCAGAAATGGCCATGAGTACCACAGACAGCAGCAGGTGAGGTACAGTCGTGATGATGACCACCACAACAGACCACAACATCCAGCTGAAGTGCCACAGTTACACATGATCAGCAGATGGGACAGACCCAGACATACAGACGATCCTCGCAACCACAGGCACGCAGGTAAAGCGTAGATACAAAGTTGCTCTGAATTCCACTCCTGTTGCACATGATCCAGCTGCAGCTGTATACATTCAGCGGTGCAAGCGACAAGGGAACTTTCTGTGAATGTGGCAAGGATGGTAGCTCCAGCCACATGTGCCAGATCAAGCTCCTGCATGACAAAAGGGCCTTGAGCCACCCCGTCTGCACCAGGTAATCACTACAAGCTACAGGGGAAGTCCCCTAGCTCAACCCCCACAAAATCCATATAACCTATGCTCAGGCTGAAGCTATGCTGTGTACTTCACAGGCCCCCTGTCAGATGAGCCGCCTGCTGTGGGCAGCATCCATGCTGGCGTAGTACAGTCCGTCAAACCATTTGGTGTCTTTGTTGCTATTGATGGCTACAGGAAACACGTCCTTGTGCACCACACACAAGTAAGACAGACTGTGCTGTTGTGCTGCTTTGTCACTGAGTCTGCATCCCCTAGCACATATTCAGCAGCACCTGTGCTTAGCCTCATACATCACCTACATCTCTTGCAGTGAGATACTGCTGCTCGGCGGCAAGGGGATTGCTGCTGTGTGTGCTTCTGTGTGTTCCACAAGACAAGATGCTGATATCACCACTGCATCGGTCTACTGCTGCAGTGTGTTTATTGGTTACAAAGAAGGCCCTGCTGCATATCACCTAAGGCGCCCTGCCGTTGCTGTTGTTGCTGCTGATCCAGGTATCTGATCAGGTGATGCTAACTCGCAGTGATGAGGATGATCTCAAGGTCAAAGCATTAGAGTATGCAGCAGCACCTGGTCAGAAAGCATATGTCAAGGTGTGTGTATGTCAAGCAGTTTGTGTCAGACGTCCGAAAGGAGAAGCAGCAGGGCACCTTGATTGAATCCCAACAGCAAGCGTTGATTGTTCCTCCCAAGCACGGGATTCTGAGGTTAAAATCAGAGTTTCTGGGCAATCCACCTTACCATCACAGCCCAAAGAGCTTGAGCCTACAGCTGGTGATATCATACTTGACATACATCATATATTGAGCAACACCTCTGAGTGATGATTGTTGTGTTATATGTTGCAGATTCTTGAAGTGAGTCCTGATCAGAGTGGTTCTGGATTTCGTGTTCATGGCACTATGAAAGTGGTAGATCAAGAGACAGGAGGGGATCTGGACCCAACAGGACAACTGGCAGCTGCAAGAGGGGGACAAGGTAACATGATGTGCAGAAAACAAACAGAAATGAAGTTTGCGGGAGAAAATGAGGGAATCTCTGTCATTTGACAATCCTGATCATTCAAGATGGAAGGATACTAGTCATAAGACCTTGGAGATAGTGTTGAGAACCAGCTCATGTTGTTCATTCGGATCTTAATGCTTGACCAACGGCCTGAGTTCCTTGAGCTGTTGATCTTGTGCCCCACACCTGTACATTTGCCCGCGCTGATGTTCATCAGACTGTCATGAATGCCTGCAGGAGGTCGTGAGCGGTTGTCTGATGCTGCACCTGATGTTGGCAGTTGTCACCGAGCAGAGGTCAAACGTATCGAGGCGTATGGCGTGTTTGTGGCTCTACAGGGGTACAGGAAATATGGGTTGGTGCACGCCAGTCAGGTGGGTAATAATGGTGGTGCTGTGATGCTCGAATCAAATTGGGTGGAACAAGGGACTCGCTGCTGTTGTTGCATGTGTATGTGTACGTTTGAGGCTCAAAGACACTGCACCTGTTTATGAGGTCTATGGGACATTTTCTCTGACACGTGATTTGAGGTCTTGGCAATCCATCCAAGAACACCAACTGAAAGTTGTCCCATACTCGCATGTTTGCATAATCATGGTGCGAGGGGTGTATCTCAGCTTGCTAGTATGACTCTGCTGTGTTATAAAGCCCATACCATTGAATGTGTGTCCGTTTTGTGCCGAACTTTGGTGCACATATACTGCACAGCTCCAGCATCCTATGTATCTGCTTGTTGCTGCTCAGGTTGCAAACTTTCTCGACTTTTCATCTGAGGACAATGAATCTGACCGCAAGAAGGCTCTCAGTGAAGTAGTGGAACTGGGACAAGATGTCTGGGTCAAGGTAAGTCTTATTGTTCCCAAAGATAACTTGCAGTGAGCTGTTATAACAGACTGGTGTATTGGCATGTTCTTGCAAAACCCCAAAATACGACACAATGCTATCTGGGACTTCTCATGTGGCTGAGAGATGCAGACAAGAATACAGATGTAAACCACTGGCAATATGCATTGGTTGCACAAATCGGCAGCCAACACTGCTGCTGCTGCTGCTGCTGCTTCCAAACAGGTTGTTGAAGTCACAGAAGATGACCGCGGTCGTGGCCCCAAGATTGGCTGCTCTATGAAGCTTGTGGACCAGACTGACGGCACTGACCTGGACCCTCAGGTTACTGGAGCCACTAGCAGCAGTTGTAGCAGCAGTAGCTTGGCCAGCAGCAAGCAGCAGCAGCAGTAACTCAGGCCTTGTACTCTATATGCATGATGTGATGGAAAATGTTTATGTACTGTGCTTCAAAACATTATTACTTGAATTTGCCAAGTAGGCTTTCTTAACTGTGCAGCACAGTGTGTGACTGGTGTTAGAATGCACCTGGAACACCTGCTGTTCCAGCCTTTGATTGTCGTACGACCTCCACTGCTGCTGCTGCTGTTCCTATCATTGTTCAGAACCTCCGTTATCGTCCTCGTGTTGATTCTGGTCATGGTGGTGGTGGTTCCAAGCAGCCCATCGGTGCCTCAGCTGGAGAAATCAAGGGAGGGACAGTAGACTGGGGGTACCTGGCTACAAGACCTGATGCATTTGGAAGTGCAGGATATGAACTACTAGGTAGGGGGATGATCCCTGCCAGGCTACTGTTGTATTGTGCAGTGTGGATGCAGTATATCTCTGTTGCCGGCAGTGCTCGCTTTCTGGCCGTGCTTGCTTTAATTTGGTTCAATCCTTGATACGTTGTTCTTCAAGAAGGCTTGCACGGCAACACTGCTATGCCAGTGCCAGATGATGCATGGTTCAAAACTGCAGGCATTGTTACATCTGTGTTACGTGTTTGTTATGTCTGTCAGGTGACGAGCCTGATGGTCCCCCACCACAAGGGTCTGGTCCAGGTCGGCCACATCATCATCACCACCAGCACCAGCAGCAGCAGCAGCAGCCACTTCCACCGATAGGTCGTGGCCGAGGAGCAGTGCTGCCAGCCTGGATGTCTCAGGGACCTGCTGCTCCGGGTGCTAATGCAGCACAACTGCAACAACACAGGTGACACAATGAGGTAGCATTGGTGCCGTGGGTAATATACTGCTGTCTTATATATTATGACTACTAGTTGGCTGTAACTGCTGCTCACACAATAGGCGGGTTTTGCATGATGCTCGCGCAAACAACAAACATGATAGGTAGTCTGGCAAGCACATACATGAGCCAATAAGGACTTGAAGTGTTGATACCATGTGCGGCTTGAGAGGCAAATGTAAATAATGCTGCCTGGGCCCTTGACTCATTCATAGAGGCTTCAAGTTTGTAAAAGGTGCTGCATTTCTGGTTAATGCTGAAACCATAGGCCAACACTCAAGAATGTTTAGAATAACACATAATGTTGAATTGCAGGAACGAGGGCTGTGAAGATGCAGCAGCAAACCTCACCATAGCAGAGGCGCTAAGAATTGTAGAAGAAGCAGCGGACAAGAAGCGGCACAAAGAGAAACACAAGAAACATAAAAAGCACAAAAAGAGCAGCAAATCCAAGAAGAGCCACAAAAGCAGCAAAGGAAAGAGAGGGCATAGTAGCAGTAGCAGTGATAGCAGTGACAAAAGTAGGTAGCAGTTGTTGTGGTTGTTGCAGGTTTGGGTTGACAAGAGCAATGTTTATCAGGCAGTGAATCAGTGTGCACTTCTGTTATGGGCGGTGCTGCGTCTGCTAGTCATTGACCATTGCAAGCAGTGAGGGAGCTACAACCAGCAAACGCTCTGCAGGGTGATGACAGTTGCCTGTATGCCCTACTCCACACGATCTGCGGATGCATCGGCTGGTGACGAAGCTCTGCGCTGTTGTTGAATTGCTTGCTTGGGTTCTAGCTCTGTCCAACAGGTCGGTTAGTATCCCAGAGGTGGATATGTCAGGTTGACGATGGCTCATGCAACTCCCCTTTGAGATAGCATTGTCTACAAATCTAACTCCTGCTGGTTTTGTTGAGATCAAGGGGGCAGATCCGACATTTTCTTGAGTCATTTGCCTGTGTACCTCTATCGAACACTGTCGGCAATTTTCTGCTGCCATTTGTACTTGCCCAAGTGGTGCGTGCGTACATTTGTTTGTGAAGGCTTGTATTGGTAATTGATCTTCGTATTGGCGCAATGCCGACAATAGCAGGCTCGAACAGCCTGAGGTGTGGAGCCCAATCGCGATGCAGTCAACAGCAGCCTTTGCCACGATTGGCCACTTCACGCGCCAGATCAGTAGCCTCGTATAGCCGATTACATACCGGATTGCAGCAGAAAGTCCAGCAGCAACGATGTGCAGCACATGAGCGGCACACTGTCTGTAGAAGTCAAGCTCAGGAGACGACACAGTTAGAGCCGTCAGCAGCTGAGTTGGTAGGCGAAGATGCAGCAGCGTTTGACCTGTCAAAACAAAGTCTGCAGTCTTGGGGGATCTTTGGCGTCTTGCTGACCACCGTGTTGGGTGCCATGTACATGGTGAGTTTCAGTAGTAGTCATCAGTACAAGCAGTAGCAGTAGCAGTAGCAGTAGCAGTAGCAGCAGCAGTAGCAGCAGCAGTAGCAGCAGCAGTAGCAGGCAAAGTTGTTGCAGGAGCGAAGCAACAGCATAGTTTCATCATGCCAACCAGGTTGGGATGTTTATTGCAGCATGCACTTAGGGGTGTGCCTGTCAAGCTCTACAAGGTCCACACTTGACTTCTGAACGAAATGCATCCCATGCACAGGTCTGGATTCGCCCGGGTGGCGGTCTTGCTGAGGACTACCTCCACATCTTGGAGTCGTTCACCAACAACAACACTGAGGCCACCATACTGCTCATCTTGGGGGTATTTGCTCTCTTTCACAGCGGTCTGGCTGGCCTCAGACCTCAAGGTAAGCAAACAAACACAGCAGCAGCAGCCGTCGCCGCCGCCACAGCAGCAGCCGCTCAGCAGCAGCAGCAGCAGCAGTGTGGCTCCTGACCTGGATTAGCCGATCTCTTCTAACACTGTCAGCAATACTCTTCCAGTTGTGAGCAACTTGGGTTTATAGTCATGCCAGAGGTATCATTCTGTTTATATGTTTACCAAAACCATCCACCATATGATAACAATAGGCATCACATAACCTGCCTCTGTGCTTCAGGTGAAAAGCTTATTGGTGCTCGTGCATACCGTGTTATCTTCGCCCTGGTGAGCCTGCCCCTAGCTACTGTGGCCCTGGTGTACTTCATCAATCACAGATACAGCGGGACACCTCTCTGGGACATCCGGGGCGTGGCGGGAGTCCATGAGGCAGTATGGATAATGAACTTCATCTCTTTCTACTTCTTGTATCCTTCTACGTTCAACATCTTGGAGGTGGCTGCTGTGGATGAACCTAAGCTGCACCTTTGGGAAACTGGAATCATGAGAATAACAAGGTAAGTACGTGAAGATGATAACTTACCTCTGTATTTCATGGATGTGATGATTGTCAGTTGCCATCTGTATTTGATGGATGTGATGATTGTCAGTTGCCAATGTATTCAGCCAAGACCAGTATCTCACAACTTATATGTGAACAGCTGATGTGGGATGTATGCGTCAGCGCATTGAAAGTCTGCACCTGTAGCATCCCCCCCTGCCCTCACTGCCGGCTGCAGCATAGCTCGTGCTTCTTTATGAGGGCATGCATCAATCGTTGAAACATGTGTTTCATGGTGCCACACTAGCGTGCTACAAACTTCTAGTCTCCAGAGTCCTGCTGGCTTGCCCTGCAACAACCAGACTAAGTGACAAAGGAAACATGTGTGCAGCTCTGCAAGTTGTGGTGCAATGCTGAGCTGCTCCCCCGAATAATGTGTTGCTGACCCCTCTCAACTCACTACAGGCATCCCCAGATGGTTGGTCAGGCTCTGTGGTGTCTGGCTCACACCCTGTGGGTGGGCAACAGCTTCATGGTGACCACCTCCCTGGGACTCATGGTGCATCACCTGTTTGGCTGCTGGCATGGTGATAGGAGGTTGAAGGACAAGTATGGTGAAGCCTTTGAGAAGGTGAGTCTGCTTACTGGTGTCTTGCTCTGGTCTGTGTCAAACACAACAGCGCTCAAATCACCTTCCTGCGCAATCATGAGCAGGGCACAGTGTGCTAATAAGCTGATTAGGCACAGCGCCAGGCCAGTTGCTGTTCTGCTGTTGTTCTGCAGGTGAAAGCGCGTACTAGCACTGTGCCCTTTGCTGCTATTCTTGATGGCCGCCAACAGTTGCCAGAGGACTACTACAAGGAGTTCCTGCGAGCTCCTTATCTAGCAGTAACGGCCTTCACTCTGGGGGCGTACTTCTGTCATCCTCTCATGCAGCAGGCCAGCTACTCTCTACACTGGTGAAGTGATGTTAGGCAGATGAACACTCCTGAAGGGAAGTTCCCAGATTATTGACAGCTGTCCTGCAGGGGTATTTCTGGTTTCTGATCGTTGACCAGCTGTGTGTCTTCTTGAATACAACTCTTGGCGACTCTGCATAGAATTCCATCACTGGTATCGTACCCTTGGAGGGTGCGATTTTTTAAGGCATCCCTCAGGCTGCAGCGAAAGTCAGGCTGTTCAGAGAGTGTGACATGACCTGTTCAAGCAGTGCCATGCAGATGGTGTGTGACATGGGGACCTTGTGTGGCATGTGATCAGTGCCAGGTAGACCATAGGTAACATGGCATACACTACAGGGCACCTGGCAGTACCACTCTCCGACTTTGCCGCAGAGCTCTCGAGCCTGAGTAGCTTGGGTTTACAGCACTCATCTGGCAGTCATTCTGTTGCCACAGACTAATTCGCTTGGCCTCTGGCAACATGCCAACATCAGACAGTGCTGCCACAGCACCGAAGGCTTTGGCAGCAAACATACACTTCCTCCATCAAACACATCAGCAACTGCTGCAGAAATTCTGCCATAATGACTGCATGACCAGGTTTGCCTGAACTTCAATAGTACCAACTCTGCTTCACTGTTGGACACCTCAGCAGTGCAGAGCTGAGTACATCAACCTTAGGTATAGTATACGATACTGAGCATGCTGTGCTCACTGTCAAGTGGGACTCAAAACCAAAATGTTCAAACGGACGACTGATGGTGACCTTGACAGCTTCTGATAGGTGGCACCGTGCCATACGGCTGTTGGTGACCCAGTCATGTTGTGGAATTAGAATGCAGCCGCTCATGCCCACGAAAGTGTTGCAAACTCTGCACACTACTACATGGCTGATCACCAGAGGCCAAAGTGCACAGTCCATGTTCAGCCCAGGGTTGTCGGACAGCATACGAGTTCCAGCTGAAGGTGCACAACCCCACTGCAAGATGCAGCAACGTCGCTGGCACCTGGCATTCACATGCCCTTTCTGCTTAAAGCAGTGGCAGTCAGCTCCCAGACTTAAGTCAAGTGTAAAGCTTTAAAGCACCAGTTGCAACTTGAAAGGAACTTCCTTTGAAGTGTAGTACACGATACCTAGGGCCTAAGTGTCAGCTGGCTGCTGAGTGGGGTTTATTGCTTATGAGCACTAGACTCCAAAGGCAGTGCCCATCGTGGAATGATATCCCTCCTTCTACATCAGGCTCAGCCAAACGCCAGCTATGCTGCCCGCATCGCCAGCTGCCTAGGCCATAGATAACCTAGCTGCCTTTCATGCAAGCATAACCACGAGTGCCGCTCAAGCTGCCTGCATGACTGGCTGTGATGCAGCTATTGCTGCCGACCCAGCTCCTGCGCCCTTCTTTGCTGGTGTAACAAAAGCCTCTAGCTGACCCTTCAGCTGCTTTGCATAGTTCTCCAGGTACGCCACTTCTTCCTTGTGCTTCTTTAGCTCACTTTCTCTTCGCTCTGCTTCACGTTTCTCAATTGCCTCACACTTCAGCTTCCATTCCTGTACCTGCAGTTCATTGGCCAGACACAGCAGTGATTGTTGAGGGTTGCTGACCTGCATGTACAGTTTGCAATCACAGTGTAAACCATGGTCAGCAGGCACTGCTCAACTATTGAATGATATAGCACTGCATGTGCAAATGGACTTGTATTGTGCAAGCAGCAGGAGGCTTAGCACCTTGCAGCTTCTAGTAACTGCAGAGTAGCTGTGACGCCTGTACCTGTCTCTCCAGGTCCTTGATGCTGCCCTCCATCTGTACTATCTGTGCTTCCATCTCACCCTTCCCCTGCTCTGTCATGAGTGCTTTACGCATTCCAAAAGCGATACTGCTTTCATACAGGGTCTGCACACAATGCACATGAGCTCAGATGATAGCTGCCTCTCTTATGCGTGTCATTGTTCTTGCACTGACACATACTGGCCTGAGTGCGGTGCACAAGGTGGAGGATCTGATGCAAAGGTGCATGTATAGTACATGCCTCCTGCATCAACCAGGCTGGCAAGCAGCAAAAGCAATGTGCAGCGCTGATATTTGGTTACTACACCATCGCCTGCTGGTGTTCTTGCCGGCTGAGCATAACTGGGGACGAAGATTGTGCACCAAGCAGCAGCAGAATGTTGTTAAAGCAGCAGCCTCATCAATCATAGGTGGTCGCTGCTCAAGGGTGCTTACCTGGTAAGCAGCAATGGTCATGCGCATCTCATCTCTGACACGAAGAAGTAGCAACCCCCTCTCTGCACAGTTGATTGTTACTTGACGTACAAGCTCATCTAGACATTGGCTGTACAGCTCCTCTCGCACTGGACATATGCCTGTTTCACGGGCCTGCAAGCCAGGATAACTGGAAGTAAGTACTGCTGCATTGACTTCTCCAATTCGCTGAACCTACACCTTGGTCTACTCAACAGCTGAGCACAGAGCCCTGAAGCAGAATACCTGTTGCTCAACGCAATCAACTGCTCTACTGCAGACCCAATGTACAGACGAAGTGGCACTCACCTGGCGCTGCTGCAGCTGCTGATCAAGCCTTTCCTGCAGGTTTATGACATCCAGCCTGGTTGCTGGTGTACTGGATACATACTGCACCCATAGATGGCCATCCTCTGTCCATTCCCTGATAAATGATAGAAACAACAAGTTAAGGTACAAGTGCAGACACACTCTTCTTATGTGCACAGCAGGGTAGTTTGCATCCCACCTGGGTGGCAGAATGGAGTTGAGGATATCTTCTGTCTGTGTGATGCCAGCTTTTTGCTCAACTGGAGGTATTGGACCCTGAAACCATCAGAAGGTGTGCGAGTACTGAGTCAGGAACTCAATTCTTTATTGAACTGTGAGAGCGTGGAGAGCTATTC
>LWCB01010535.1:0-11778 GCA_001630525.1 Coelastrella sp. M60
ACCACTTCATGACCGCGAAACGCAGCATTCACATGACCCTGACACCCAGCATTCACAGCGCAGCTCACTGAAACTCAGCTGACTGACACAGTGTCAAGTAGCAACCAGGGTGTTCAATTACAGCAGGCTGCTCCAACACACTGATGACGCTGCTTGCCCGCGCTCTACCATTGCACTCAGCTATCATGACGACAAGTGCTCCTGGATCTCTGCATGTCATCCTGGATCTTGCACTCCGTGTATTGCTGCTGTCTGCAGTTACATACCTGCTGCTCCTGCTCCTGCTGCTGCTGCTGCTGCTCTCGTGTTACTCTATGCTGACTCTGTACACATGCTGCTGCCACTGCTGACACACCGTTTGTGCTGGCACCCAATGGGGCTATGTCAACCAGCAGTATGTCCTCATCCGTTCCAAAGGTCTTGCGGGCACTCTCAACAATGTCCACTGGGATTCTAATAGGGCCACGTGACCGGGCAGGATCATGCACCCAAAAGTACCCCCCCAATGCACAACAGCCGTCAGCTGCTGCTTCCGGGTTCAAGCTCACCCCATTGCCAGCATCATCTGCTGTTGCCAATGACAGCTTCTCACTGGTGTCTGCTGCCACAAATGCATCTTGGTGTGGCAGCCCTGGTGACATCCCCTGCTGCTGTTGGCAATGCTGCAAAGTGTGCTGGGGTGTTGCAAGTGCTTGACCTGGCACCTGCAGGGTCTCAGGTTGTTCCTGACAGCAGTGCTGTCTGCTGATGCAGGGTTTGCAGGTGCCATTGCAGCCCCTGTCAAATGCTGCATCACCATCACCTGTTGCAGCTGCATCCTCAGGCTCATACCCAACCAGCAAGATGTAATGGCCTGTGTAGCTTGTTGCACTGGTGACTCCTGTAGTGTAGTTCCAGGCCATGTCTGCTGCCGCCTGCCAGGGATCCACCTTACGTCTGTCCACCAGAAGAATGGCCATCTGCCGACCAGAAGTCACTGCTGAGACCAACTCAGTCAGCGGCAAACTACGCTGTTGTACACAGATGCCAAGCTTATCTGCTTGTTGAAAGAGCTGTTGCACTCGCATCTCATCATGCTCCAAGTGTTCCATGTAGAACCACTCATTGACGTAGTCATTGTTGATGCCTATAGTGGTGGTGGTGAAAACAACTGAGGCCCCAAAGTGCGTCAGGAGATGGGCAAGATCCACAGTCCATACACTGGTGGTCCGAGACAAACTTCTCAGCTGTTGTAATTCACAGTGGCGGCAACCTAAGGCGCGTAGAACCATCAGAACGCATGCCAACCCACAGTCCCAGTTGTATTGCTGTGTTATGTGCTGCACATCAGCCCCAATTCCCTTACGCTCATGCTGATGCTGATCAATGTGGCACTCAAGCATCTGTGTCCCGTTCATCTGATCAAGGCAGCAGCTATGCATCCTACAGATGCTTTGAAGGGTGAGGTGGCATTGAGCACCCCAACCTGTTTGGAGAAAGGGCCTTCTTGCGCGTGCCAATGAACTAGGCAAAAGCTGATATCCAAGCAGAATCCTGCATTATACTTCACTCCTGCCCGGCATCACATAATGTAGCTATCGCGCTTGTACCGTTGTGCAATACGCCGCGCTC
Source organism: Coelastrella sp. M60 (assembly GCA_001630525.1). Classification (NCBI taxonomy): domain Eukaryota; kingdom Viridiplantae; phylum Chlorophyta; class Chlorophyceae; order Sphaeropleales; family Scenedesmaceae; genus Coelastrella; species Coelastrella sp. M60. The sequence continues at coordinate 1,612 of LWCB01010535.1, forward strand.
GAACATACTGTTGCTGGTCAACCGCTTAGTGTTTTAATGAATTGCATAACAAGATGGGGGTGCGACGTCCTTGTGATATACACGTGATACCACTGGCGGTTGCTTTTGTACCCGGTACTGAGTCAGCTTGTCCTGAGCCTACTAGGCTAAGCTCCTTTCGTCGCAGAACACGAAGGCAGAGTAGTTCAAGCTGAATTGACGCAGCTCCAACGCATCTGTTACCTGTGCAGCCCACAAGCGAGCCAGCACCGTAGTCAGCAGGTACTTGCTGACTAGTCGGATCAGCTGATCATCTACGTATCTTTGACCGGGCAGCGGTCAGACTCTGGATTCCCCACACAGCAGTGTTCTGGGTTCATGAGCAAAACCAGTATACCATCTCTCAACTGTCTCACATGCACGACCAGGCTCCAGTAACGTCAGTTTTCAGAAGATGAGACAGACAGCTGCATCCCATCAAGCCTCTCGAGGCATCAGTTAAACATCGTGAGATCTTTCAGCATAAGATTGTGCCATGTGCTCGTTGTACTGCCACATCATGTGTGAAAAGTCCATTCAAAAGCAAGAAACACACTCATTACACACCATTGTACCCATGACCTGCTTGCAAGCAGCCTGCTTGGTTGATGCAGCCTCAACTCATCCTGAACACACACAATCTGACAGCAACTCTGCACCAGGTACGTCTGCATGCTTGTGATTAACAGCTGCTGACATCACCACCCCACAAACAGACACGAGAAGAGCCAATTGTACCAGCGACCACTGGTCAGTGGCACTGGGAACATCACCTTGAAGCAGTCATGATGTATGGACCACAGAGGATGACAGCGCATCTTGGTACATCTTCACAATGTCAGCTCAACACTGCATGGTATCAGCAGACCAACCCTGAAGTCAATGCAAGGGACTGTCTGATAGGAAAACCTCAACTTCAGACCATAACAAGTCTGCTGGTGCATGAAGCAATCCACCACCAACGGCAGCTGATGTTGTCAGCAAGGGTGATGACAAATCAGCCACTACATAACTATAGCGGCGCCCTGCAGTCTGAACTGGTGGTGCAGCTGCTTTTGGGCAAACAAAGCATAACAGAAAATCAAAGCTGTCAGCCGCGCACAACTAATTGAACACAGCAATTGTTGCTGGATAACGCATTATGCACTGCAGTGCATGTAGCTGATGACCAAGTACTACTGTCCACTAGACTGGGAATGCTTCAGAGCCTACAAAGCATTTGACAAGCATCAGCATGTCATCAACAGGACAAGGCATTGACTGATATACTAAAGCAGACAAAACCTTCCACACCTGGGTGTAACTCAAAAATGACACACACAATCTATACTTCCTTAGTGGCAGCACGTTGGAGCCTACAAGCCGCTCATAGGGGCAATCCAACACAGATTCGCCGACACATGGACACTGCAAGCGCTCCATGCTCTGCCACAGCAAGCTGCTAGCAGTAGGGCACAGCACATATGTCATTGCAAAGGGCACGTTTCATTGTCCCAGCGCACAGATAGATGTGCTCTGCCTCCCAAAGCGATTATGCCCAACCATCTGAACATGCAAAACAGCAGGGGTAGGAGCAATGATATGCTGAAAAGATTATATGCAATAGGGGACAACCAAGTAACATCAAAGTTATCGCATGAAGGACAGATAACCATGACATAAGCCAGACGTACAATTGTGAGAAACTGCCCTGGTACCAACCAGCTATTCTGCAACAAGCGGTAGCCAACATCAAGACAGTGTCAATGTCTGGATGGGAGGAAAGGAAGAGTCACTACTGCTTCTGCAGCACGGCAGTTTCACAGATATAAACTTTAAAATGTGGATGTAGATGCTGTGTATCATTGTATTGAGAAAGCAGACACACTCAATGCAGTGTTGAGGCAGGAATCTGCAAATCTGCAAACTGTGCACAGGTGAGAGACAGCCTTGAAAGTGTTATGCGATGCTCAAACCCACTTGATAGTGCGGGACATTGCAGAACTGTACTACTGCTGCCTGCAGAACCAAGTTGCTAGCACCAGCGACCACCACCCGCACAAATGTGTATGCATGTTGAGACAAGAAGATGATGTCATGCATGTTGTGCTCCTGACAAACACCCTCTATCCTGAAGGTCGCTTTTTGTCTCGACTCTTTCTCCGGAACAGTCGGCTGAGAGAGGTCCGCCTGTCAGATGTGCCGCAGGGGCTCATCATCAGCTGGCCAGCAGGACTGCTATTGGTATGGATATCTTTGTCAGCTCCATTGCCCGAGTCTGAGACACTGACTTGTTTGGCGCCACATACTGCCTCAGTACATGCTGCACTATGCAACCCTGGCAAATCAGCACTGTCTACAGCATGTGCTGGCTGCGGATTGTTGCCAGGTTTCATGAGAGCTGATGCATGGCCATTGCCACTGGCCTGCCAGCCCCTTGCTCCAGCTAGCTTGCAGGTGCCATCCAGCAGGCTGTCTACTCCTGGTGTACAAGGTATGGAGCCACAGGTGATGCTGGCAAGCTGCTGTTGCAGTGCCTCCAGCTCTTGTTGAATCTGCACAATCTGCTGCAGTTCTGCAGGCCCCAGTTGCCAGCCGGCTAAGGCACCCAGCGCAACTGCAAAGTCTGCTTCAGCAGCAGCAACAGCATGGCCGTTAAAACCACCGCCAGAAGCAAGGCAGCTTATATCAACAGCTAGGGGCCATGATTGCTGCACCAGGTGGCTGCCGGTGCCGGTTGAGCTGGTACTGCTGCAACTTCTGCCAGGAGGTGTACCACTGTTCGACCCGCCGAATGTGCTGCTCCAGCTGCCAAACTTGGGCCCAGGGGGCAACACTTGGGGTACTGCAGTTGTTACCCAGGGAGTTCTGATCATCCCATATGCCGCCACCCCATCAATCGAGCTAGGGACCTCAATACTTGCTGATAACGCCTGTGCACAGCTGGTGCTGCCCCAAGCAGACATTTGGGCCATCAAAGCTGCAAGTTGCTGTTGCTGCAACGAAAGCAAGGATGTGAAATCATCACACGGCAAAACCTGTACAGGGTTGGTTGACTGGGGCTGGCCATTTCGCATGAGTCCGGCGTTGACGTGTACATCATTCTGTGGGCTCCGCTTTGCCTCCTTCACTTCAATTCGCTGCAGCTGGTGCATGTTGTTGCGACTTGTGATGGAACCGCATGTCAAAGTAGAAAGGTCAGCATCATGCTTGGCAGTCACCGGCATGGACACCATGGGGCCCTTGTCTGCAATGCCATGGTAGTCTGCTGCTTCAAATAGCCACAAGTGCTTGCCATGGCTTGCTGACTCTGGACTATCCGCAGCCACAATAGGCATATCGACAGGTTGCAAGCTTGTCCCCAGGTTCCGTAGCTGCTCTGCTGCTGCATCAGTGGCTATAATGCTGCTGGCTGGCGCTGCAGCTGCAGCCTGCTTCACCACCTGGAGCGCAGGCCCCAGTAGCCTGTACCGCGGTCTGCGTGCACCAACCACCCCTGCATGCAGCTCACCAACATGCAGAGCCACACGCAGATGCAGGATACCCCTGCAGGACTCCGGCAGCAATGCTTGTATGGGGTTGAGAGGGCTGTCACCTGTAACCCCAGCTGACATTGACTGGTTGCCTGCTGGGCTGCTGCTGGCTGGCTTCTGCTGACAGGTGGAGTCTAACGCTTGCATCAGCTCCTGAGACAAATTCAGCAGTTGCTGCAACACTGCACCCAGAGGTGACACCAGCCTTGCTGCTTCTGCACTGACAGCTGCTTGAACCATTTGCTGTCCTCCAGCAGGGTGGGGCAATTGGCGGTCCAGTGTAGATTGCAACACTTGGGCAGAAACAGGTAGTTGCCGCTCCTGCTGAAGACTGTTGCGTGCACTGCTGTTTGCACTACTCGACAGGGGCGCAGCAACGGTCAGGCAATTGTCGCTGGCCTCAACCTGCACAATGTGAGCATTGCAAACAACAGCTTCTATAAATGACAGAGCACAGGGAGGCTTGCATGATGTGTGCAACATGGCTGCATAACTCAACCAGTGGCCTGAGCTTCAGGTGCTCTAAGTGTGGCTCAGGCCGCAGGTGGGCAAAATGAGTGCAAGGTAGATGTAGTACTCTGCAGCAAGCTCCCTTCTCATGGCATACAGACCCTACCTTGAGCATGGCATACTTCTCCACTCCAGCATCAAAGGTGTCAGCAATAGTTCCAAGCAGCACACTAAGCTGCTCAGGTGTCAACCCTGCAGCAACAGCCTCCAGCCCACTCAGCTGAGCTACTAGAAGAGGCACAGCCTTCAGATGCTCAGCAGCTGGCGCTGCCTGTTTGAGCTCTAGAGCTGTGTCCTGCTCAGCCTGTGCCAATGCAGCAGCTACAGGACTCACTGGTGGTCCCTCTGCTGCCGCAGCCGCTGCTCTCTGACTGCTGCGCAGATGCATGCGAATTCTGGCTAAAAGTTCGCTCCTTCTGAAGGGCTTGATAGCATAATCATTAGCACCACTGTCCAGGGCTTGAACTATAGCCCGCTCATTATGACGGGCAGTGAGCATCACAACAGGCAGCGCTACTTGGGAAAATCTGCTTCGAAGTTGCTGGAGCACATCAAGGCCTGTGGTGTCTGGTAGCGATGCATCTAGCAGGACCAAGTGTGGTGGCCTATTGCCTGCCTCATCCAACAGCTGCAATGCTTCCGCACCAGAGCGAGCTTTGATGTACCTGTGCAATAAGAATTACGCAAAAGCATACTGTGGCATAAACGTGCCTGCTGTACTCCAACGCAGCATCAGGTGTTGTCATGCATACACACCCAATCTGAATGGCAGTTGATTGATGACACTAGAAGCAGCAGGGCCAGCAGAAGCGCAAGAGATGTTCAAGATGCAACACCAGTGGCCTCACAGCGGCACTGCACAGATTTTCATATTGTTCCACCCCCAGGATGTTTCACTGACCTGTAGTCCTGTGACTGCAACATGCCCTCCAATACAATGTGATTCATCTCATCGTCATCAACGCACATCACCATTGGGTCGCCCTCGTCAGCAAGACCATCAAACACCTGTAACAAACACACATAGCAGGTGTCTTGGTGCACATGTGGCACCTTGAAGCTTGCGACTGTCACCAGGTGAAGCACCTGCTTCCTACCATTTCAACATTGTTGACAGCAGAAGATACAACAGCTTTTGACATGATGCATCATCCCTCCTGACAGGGCATACTCACCTGCTCCGCTACACCTGATGACAGCTGCAGCTTGGCACGGATACGCGCAAGGAACTCGGCTCTCTTGAAGGGCTTTGTGATGTAATCGTCAGCACCACTGTCCAGGCCTTTCACCACCATCGCCTCCTCAGTGTGTGCACTAACCATGATGATAGGCGCATTCAGTGGAGTTGGACGCTTGGCGAGCTGAGCAAGAACCTCAGGCCTACCAATAGAACACACATGGTTGCCATCAGCACACCTTGTCAGTAACTGAACACGGCTGGAAGCACTCAGCATGGCCCATGTTCTGTACTTGTAGGGTACTACATAGACCAAGTGAGCTAGGCGTATGTATGATGTTGGACAACAGTTCCCTCCTTTGACCTTTTTGCAGCAGTGCCTAATACACAGCCAAGTACCTACCCACTCATGTCTGGCATCATGACATCCAGGAGTATCAAGTCCGGAAGCACCTCACACTTGTCAATGTACTCCAGCATCTGTGTGCCTGATGACAAACGGACAACTTCATAGCCGGTACTGCTCAGAAGGCTCTGAACAACAGTCTGGTTCACCTCATCATCATCAACAGACAGGATCTGATACCTTCCTGTGCGTGCAAACTGTGTAGGCCTTGGATCACGTTTTACTGAGGGGGCACTTATCAGCTTGCTGGCTCCTGCTGGATAGCTATGCTCGCCATACGTGTCGCCGGTAGTGTTGCCTGCTACTGCTGCAGCAGAGCTGGCTGTCAGTGGCTTACTACTGGCTAAGGCTGCCAGTTGTGCTGCGTCATACGGCAACTCCCTGGTATACTCCTCAGCGATGCAACTGTCGGCATCCAGTTCACCCTGGTTGAGGCAGTTTGCACTGCTGTCTCTGCCCCTCAAGCCACTCAAGCGCTGACTGCTATCCTGAGCTGTGCTAAGTGTAGACAAGCTGCTAGCCCTGAACATTGGTGCAGCAATGTCTACCCCAGCTTGTTGTGCTGCTGGCTGCTGAGCTGACTGTTTGGTCTGGCCTGTATGACTGGGCAAGGTGAAGGTGAAGCTAGAGCCCTTTCCCTCTCTGCTCTGGACCCACAGCTCACCACCATGCGCTTTCACCAACTCCTGGGTGATGCTCAACCCTAAACCAAAGCCTCCATACTGCCTGCTGATGCTTCCGTCGACCTGCTCAAATGGCAGGAAGATGGAGGCCAACTTGTGCTTTGGTATCCCTATCCCTGTATCTGTCACATGCACCGCCACCCATTGGCGCTCAGCATCGTACCAGTCGGCGGTAACTCGGATATACCCCTGGTGAGTGAACTTTGCAGCATTGCCCAACAGGTTGTTCATCACCTGAGCAAGGGCAACAGATGCAAAGGGAAACATCTCAGTAAACATATGAGTCTGTATGTAGTACACCGGAGCAAAGCACACAGCTCCTAGTCTAGATCCTGAACCCAAACCCTGTGGCGGTTACTGATAACAGGACGCTTTGTAATGCAGCAACATGCTCTTGACATTGCTGTCCTTGAGCTATACCACAGGCTATCAGAGATGAGTATGCCTGGGGGACTGCTTCATCACTGACCTGTATGATACGCCCGCTGTCAGCCCACACGCACATACCCTCAGGGACATCATTCTTCAAGGACACATCATTGTCAACCAAGCTGCGTGTCAGGTCAGTCACATCACCAACAACCTGTCGCAAGTCTAACCGCTCCTGCTTCAACACCAGTCTGTGCTGTCGTAGAGCTGCCGCATCCATGACATCATTGATCAGTGCCAACAGACGGGCTCCACTTGTCCGAACAATGTAGATTTGCCGCCTGACGGACTCGTTCAGTACACCACAGCAACCAGACAACAAGCCCTCCGAGATGCCTGCAAAAGCAACAAAAGCCATAGCCAACTTAGCACAAACAACATGTCCCACAAGCAGTGTCAGAACCAGACACTTGACATCTGAACAACTGCTGCAGAGCACAAACAACATGTCTCACAAGCAGTGTCAGAACCAGACACTTGACATATGAACAACTGCTGCAGAGCACAAATAACATGTCTCACAAGCAGTGTCAGAACCAGACACTTGACATATGAACAACTGCTGCAGTAGCTAAGTCCAGCAGAAATAAATCACAAATGGGCTGCTTGCTGGTGTGACCCGACCCACCTATGATACCATTGAGAGGCGTCCTTAACTCATGGGACACGCTGGACATGAAAGCATCCTTCTGTTCAATCACTCTTCTGAGCTCTTGGATGAGCGTTTGTCTGTGTGTCTCCTGAATCTGTCGCATGACCTCTTCGCGCCGACTGTCCATGCCCTTGAAGCTGCTCAACATCAACCCGCTGCTGAACATCACCTGAAGCAATAAGCAAGTCCTCTCCTCAGCAGAGCAAGCCACATGCTGCAGATGGCATCTGCAAGCTTGCTGACTAAATAATCAGCATCGTGCGCTACACCCTACCTGATATCCCAAAATCCTGATGAATTATCAGCCCCGCCAACGTTGATGGCCAACTGTTCACCAAGAGCAACAGAGACTGTTGCAGCATGTCCCAGCAGTATGCTTACCTTGGCAGAGAAGTCACAGCAAAGGTAGACCACCTCCTCAACACCCGGGCTGATGATTCCCAGCATACGCATATCCCATACCACACCAAAGGTGGTCCACATCATCTGCGGGTAAGTAACAGTGGCAGAAAGCCTTTGCATGTGAGACAGCACATACCACTGCCGCCAGTGCTGGGTTGTAAGCATCCTTCTGGTGGAATACAGGGCTGACATGACACGCACTTACCATGGTGAGGTAATAGACCAAGGTCATGGTGTGGCCTGCAGCGTGGAGGTTAACGACATTCCCAGCCCTGCAGACCACAAAGCAGCAAGCCCGTGAAATGACGGCCTGGTCATGCAGTAGCTTGTCACAGTGTCTTTCAGAGCAAACTTGCGAAACATGCGTCCACAAGTGCAGACGGCCAGCCACCATATTAGCTCACAGCATATGTTGTGTGACAACTTGACGGCACGTGTTTGGACATGCAAGCTACCTGCATAACACCGCTGCTACTCACTCTGTGAGGCCCTGATGTAGAAACGGCAGTAAGGGCAGGAATGCCAGGTGGGATACTACGCCCCAGAACACTGCATACAGAAGGTGGAGGATGCAAGCATGTATGTTCAGCATTGACGCGGGATACAATGCTGTAGAACACCCTACCCACAACAGTGGTCAGGCACTGCTGCATGATACAATGCTGTAGAACACCCTACCCACAACAGTGGTCAGGCACTGCTGCATGATACAATGCTGTAGAACACCCTACCCACAACAGTGGTCAGGCACTGCTGCATGACACTACTTGTGCAGCCCTGCAGCTGTTGCATACCATGCTACTGTGCAAACGCTCACCTGAGACCCAGCCAGTAGACAGCGCTCCTGCTACCCCTGTCAGCAGCATGACCTCAACGCAGCAAATAGCGTGGACAACCTGCAACGGCGAGGCAGATTCGACAAAAGGACCCCAGGGTGGCACACAGATACTAGGACTAAAGCAACAAGCACCTCCTGCTTGCCATCATTTGGACTGTACATGATGCGCACAACAACTGCAGTAGGAAGAGGTCAGTGTCTAGGTCAGCTGCAGCAGGCGGTTACGGCCTATCATACTCACCTGCTGCTTTGTGATACTGGTTGAAATCATCTTCACAAGCAGCAAGATGGTGGGGGTTGTGTGCATCCAGCAAATGTACCGCTGCACCATCACCCTGCATTACACAGACACCGGAGAGGTGTTCATAGACGCCTGCTGCTGTATCCAACACGATACTTGTGCCTGCTAAACAAAGTCAGACCACCTGCCAACCTTGATATGCACGTTGCCTTTGCTTGCGCCAATGGCAAGCAACAATGTGTGTAGCGGAGCTGAGCAGAATAGCTATATGTGGACAATCGCTTGCAAGACTACCATTGTAAAATCAGATGCTGTAATGCCGGCATCGACCTACATGCTGCCGCCTGGACCGGCTCCAATGGTTGCCCAACCATAGCGAACAAGAGTGTTGGTCAATGTAGCCATGCCTTTTATGAAGGCTGGCAACAACACCATATCCAGTCTGCTGCTTTTAAACTCAAAGCCCACTGTCAGGACATCGATGCAAAATGCTGTTGCAAACATGAACATAGAGCGGTCATACACCAGAAGTGGCACCTGCACCGCACACGTCACCTCCGCTTAGGATACAGACGGACCTGATCAAGGTCGGCTGGTTTAGTATCAAACACTTGCCTTCACAGGCAACAAATTGGCGATGAGACACGGGCATGGTGTGAATACGGCAACCGCTCCATCACTGCCAACTACACTGCTGCTGTAGGCACCACCCATAGCGACATAAAATGCACAGGCTTACTTCGTTGCGCCAATGCTGTGTTGCATCCTCAGAATGAAGAAGGTATCTTGAGGCCATTGACAGAACTCCATATGAGCAAAGCCCAAATCTGTAGTGTACAACGTGGCCCCGTTCAGAGAGAGTGTCGCTAAGAGATCAGCTGAGGTACCGTGGCTTCTGTTTGGCACTCTTACATTATCCATAGCACACCAAGAGGCAACCGGGTTGCATGTTGCCATACGATGGTGCACGGGCCGTGCTGGATACGGTGAAGCTTGTCGTTCAAGGGCGAAGCGCCACCCGCCATCCCTAGGTCCTCCCACAGATGCACTCATAACATTGAAACTTCTTTTGAAAATCAGATATCCCAATCATGCTGTGAGTGCTTGACGAGGGGGTCAATCAGTGTGGCATGCTCGCGCAACAGCTACGAAACAGCTTGGATATGATATGTAACGAACTGGAACTAGCATAAAGTAGAAAGTAAGAAGGCATGCTGCCGGTGCAAGCACTTGCTGGGGAAGATAAGGAAGGTTGAACTGGGATACACCTGGATACGGCGAATCCGGTGACATGACATA
>LWCB01010542.1:0-16587 GCA_001630525.1 Coelastrella sp. M60
ACTTGAAGATGCTGAGCCTAACAGATTGTCAAGTGACCAGTCCCGGTATCCTTGCATCCAGGCAGCTACAGCAGCTGAAGGTGTTACGCAGCAACTGGCAGGGCGGTTGGGCAGCAGCAGCAGCAGCTTGGCCAAGTGTCAAGGAGCTGGTTTGGGAGTACGACAGTACATTCAGCAGCAGCACTGGTAGCAGCAGCAGAAACTCGGACGCCTCCAGCAACCCAGCTGAGAGTTCAGCTTCAGCTGCTGCTGTTGCCATGTCTGATACCGAAGGTGAAAGCAGCCGGAAATTGGTGAAGACAGCTAATCCAGTTTCAGAAGATGCAGTGGCGTTGCTTAAGTCCCAGATAGATAGCAGTCTCCAGATTGCATCAGGGCCATCCGTAAGGGAGGTGCTGCCAGATATCTTGGCGCAGTTCAGGCGTCTGAAATCACTAACTGTACATGATCTGCCCTGGCTGTCTGTTGATATACTGAAGCTTGTAGAGCCTCAGCATCTGAAGCAGCTGCAGCATGTCGAATTTGACATCAGAGGTAGAATTGAGCGGCAAGAACAGCAGGAGCAAAGACAGCAGCAACACTAGGGGCAGTGACCCTAAGGTTGTCAAGCAGTGGCTGCAGCAGCAACTGCCATGGGCAACTGTGGCATGAAACTGCCAAGTTCGCCTACCCCCTTTGAAGTGGCATAGCTTTTGCTGGCGCAGTGAACAGAAATTCTAATCTAGTAATTCAATTGCAATAGTAGTTCTGCTTGCTTGGTGTTCAGCCTTGCTGCTGGGAAGCAGCCTACTTCATGGCCAGTGCACCTAGGTCACAATGACAACAGCCCATTCAGCGGTATCAAGCTATATGTCGGCGTGCTTAGCACTGCACTAAACCGTGCAAAGCGTATGACGATCAGAAAAACATGGGGATCTGATGCAGGCCTAGAACGTGTTGTATTCATTGTGCCTGATCCGTGATCCAATGGTATTTTGCTAGAGAGTGTAAGGCAGGAAGCAGTGGAATTTTGAGACTTGATTATTGTTGGGCATGTCATGGAGCACTACATCAACATAAGCCACCAGACCCTGGAAGTCTGCAGATCTGCATACGCATATCATTGTAACGTCACCCACATGATGAAGTGTGATGATGACAGTTCAACTGTCACAGTGTGCACGTTGCCAGACTGCTCAGCTTCTTGGCTCAGCATCCACTCAAAAACACCTTTCTTGGTCTGATGGAGCGGGAGTACTGGCCAGACCGCACGCAAAAATCAAGGTTTTATGTATCGCCAAAAGACGCAATGAACCTAGATTGGGCATATGGTGCAGCCTATATCTTGACGAAGGATCGAGCTGATGGTGTGGCCACTGTAGGAGCATATCTTTGTCCTCTGCACACGCTATTCAAGCTTGAGGACGTAGCCTTGGGAAGCTGGGTGCAATGCCCACAATGAAGAAGTGGCTTGCATGTCAATGCAGTGAATGAGTCACGCTCAAGTTTTTATGGTTGCAAAGATGGTGACATTGTGACACATCGTAGGAGTCCCGGCCAGATGTCATGCATGTTTGCTTCAAATGGAAAGCATTGTTGATGAGTGGTTTACAAGTGGTCTGTTTTGACAGTATGGTGTTATTCAGATCTGAATAAGCTCCAAAGCTACAGTTGGCAGAGCTCCGGCCGCTGAAGAAGCCTTGGCATGTTGATAGTGCCACAGGAAGTTCTTGGCAACAAGATCAGCCTGCATCAGCTAGCAGCTTCCTGCCACATGACAGCAACAGCAGCAGCAGCAACTTTGATGCTGAAGGAAACCAAGCTTTGAGTGCATTACCCATAATGGCAATGAGTGCCATGCATATACCATAAAGCTGCATGCTGAAAATGTGGCATACAGCGATGAAAGCTATGTAAATGTTGTTCATGCCAAGAACTGGTCGACATGAAGTTCATGCTAGTGAACTGAACATGGCTTGACTGAACTTGGGTATGGGAGGCAGAGTTATTTGGTCAGTCATTACCCTGCAATATTGATGGCCACTGGCTGAAAACGGTCAGGAGTCCCAAGTTGCAACAGTTTATATTGCCATGCGGCAGATCTGCAAGGCAGACATGGCTGGCAAACAATGCATGCATGTCGTATCAAAATATCTTGGGTTGATGCAACACAGGCTGCATGTGCCGGGCATGAGTGTTGTTAGAAGGACTACATGCATACTATGCATATCATGGTCCTAGTATACAGCCTTTTGATAGGTAGTATCCACCTGATGCATGCGCATGGCGGTCACTCTGCTTGATAGCTCTTTCTGGGCTAATGCAATCAGGTGAAAGAATGTGTTTTGCCATAAACATATCAGTGTTGCATACTCTGTAATCCATGCCCTCAGAATCGGTCACTGACACTGAATAAACCTTATAATAATATATTATATATTATTATCATAAACATAACACCCGACTCAGGCTGCGGCTGTTCTAAATATGTATACCAGGTATAATTTAGCAGTGTATTGGCAGGTATGATACACACTGCTAGTATGCCCCAAACCCAGCATCAACCACTGGTTGATATGCAAGTTGAACTTGCATATCAGAGTGGCAACTTGCTGGCAGCGACCCAGCAGTTTCTGGCTGGCTGGTATCCTGGGTAGGATTGAGTCTCTGCAGCATTTGGAGGCGATAAGTATGACATTTGGACGATACATATGAGTGGTGTATATATTGAACCGCTGCTGCTCCAACCTTCCATGAGCTTTTGCAAGCATCTTGCTTTATGGACTTTCGATGGGGTGCTCTCTTGAGAATGCTGGTCCTTGAAAAGGGCCCAGATGTGCTGCGTGAAGCAGACTCCATGCTCAAAAGTGCACCTTCCGATGACCTGGATTGCTGGTCACGAGCATGTATGCGTCAAAGCCAGGCTGTCCGCCGATACCTTGGAGCGCAATCTGACACGCTGTCACAGGACGGTCACCGGAGTTACTAGTCTGGAGTTAGTAGTGACCGACATGCAACATCGATGTTGGTGAATTTATATACCATTGTATTGGTATGTCGAGTACATCGAGCTTGCTTCTGCATGCATCGATGCATTCTAGTTATCTCGTGGTGCGATCAACGGTGGTTAACCCTGTGAAGGCTGGCCGGTCGTTGTTCAGCTCGCAGGTTGAGCTCACTTCATTGTGCGGTCTTGAGCCCGTGAATACCGCTCTTATAACAATCTATTGCTTGAGAGCCTACATCGAGAGGCCAGCATGGAACAGTGCCTGCTTTCAGACATTCCTGCTGCCCAATTCGAGGTGAGATGCAGCAACAACCTGCCTGGGGTAACCAGGATGCGAAACAGTTGAAGGAGACGTTGCTGGTCCTCACCACAACCCAGTTTTGACAGTAGAAGTTGGCAGCTCTCGTTGTGGCTTGTTCATTGACGACCAATGTGTCAACAATTCGCTGACAGCATGGCACTTTGCTCTGCTTTGTACTCGTATTGCAGGCAGTTCTGCACAATCTGACCTCTCGAGACTATGGGGCTTTGCGTCAAGTCAGCCGAGCTGTCTTCAAACGCACTACACAGCATGTCCCTTACTTGATCCTGAGACTATCAAGCAGCAGCAGTATGCAGCATGTGCAGCAGTGGTGCCAGGCCACATACTGCTTGCAACATGTTGACAGCATACACATCCTCATCACTGGGGAGGTGATGGTGGATGTGTTCCAATCGACAATGCGGCTGCTTTCCCAGCGCACTAGGATCAATGAGTTGCACTTGCTAGCTGCTGATGTTGAAAGCAGCAGCAGTAGCACCAACATCAACATCACATCATGCGTACCTACGCTGATGCCACTACGGTTTTTTATGCAAAGGATAAAAACCCTGGTGGTTTGCGGCGTAGCAGTGCGTAGTCTGGTTGAAGATCTGCATCTGTTTGCAGCAGCAGCAGCCGCAGCAGCAGCAGCAGAAGTTGCAGGGTGGCAACTGCAACATCTAACTATCAAAGGCTGGAGCTATGGTGATTGGGTACCCTGGCCTGATCTTGCATCTGTATTGAGGCACTTAGTGGTAGCTTTTCCAATGCTACAGCAGCTTCATGTCAAGCTGCCGTCTTTGCATTATGCCCCTTTGACAAGCAATGACATACTAGCTAGGCACTCTTGCTCGTGGCAGAAATCCTGGACAGAAGTTGCAGCAACAGCAGCCGTTGTCAATGCAGCAATGTGCTTGCAGCATCTGCAGCAGTTGACAGTCTACGGGGTCTACGACATCTGGAAGCAAGTACCAGCAATTGCCGGTCGATCAGCAGTGGCTGCAGCTGCAGCAGCTGGAGGTGATGGGAAAGAGGGGAATGCAGTGCTGGGTAGCATTCTGTCCAATGGGCTGCTGCCCTCTGTGTCGGCAGCAGCAGCAGCTTTCGGCACCTTGGACGATCTTGGTCGCTGGCTGCTGCAGCACCACCCTGCTTTGACAGCTCTACACATTGGCATTCAGCATTCAGCTTGGCAGATGTCATGGCAGCGGCTGCATAGTATGCCTCAGACAACAGCGGAAGCGTCAATCATCAATCCGCGAGAGATCATCGCTAGCAGTAAGGCGAGCGGTGAGGATGTGTTGTCCCAGATTATTCTGGATCTCTCTGTCCTTGCTATTGATCATCCAAATACAAATACCCCAAATCATGATGAGGTGAACCCTCAAAGTAGCAGCGGCAAAGGCGGCGATGGCAGCAGCGGACAGGTTAGCACAGGTAGCAGCAGCAGTAGCAGCAGCGGTGACACAAGTGATGCGCTTAGAGTCATCAACAACTATGGGTCCCCATTGTATCGCTTCCTGCGCTCCCTGTCAGTTTGGAGCTCCCGTCCAGCCACTGATCTCTTGTGTTACATCAGCAGCTGTGAGCTTGGGCTCTTTCATGACGATGATGGAGATGGCCTTGTTGATCTGCTGAGTGGTGTGACATCATTGAAGCATCTTAAGGTGTGAATAAGGCTGTCAAACAGCAGATGCACTGAAGCAGGCAACTGTGCAATGTCAACACTTCTATTCGCATGCCACAGCCACAAAAAGGGTGTTGCAATGTCCACTGCTTGTGTGCTGCACAATTGGGTGTTCTTTCCTAGATATGGCAACAGAATACACCTCTGATACTTGAGTGCGCAACACGTACCAAACCTCGTGTATGTGGCCTCAAAAAACTCACAAAATTTTGTTTTCTTGCAGATCATACTGAGCTTTGATTCACACCTTGGACGTGGTATAATTGCCAACGCAACCGTTGCAACATCACAGGACTGCAGTCCGATGGCAGTGATGAAAGCAATATCAGCAGTACAAGGCCTACAATCGTTTACCATGCTCGTGCAAGGGCCAAAAACACAGCTGCCCGGTGATCTATTGCTGCCGCTTACTGCTGCTGCTGGGGGACCTGGCAGCAGCCTCAAGAAACTTCATCTGGCTGGAGACTTTGCAATACAAGGAGCGTCACAGTATGAAACAGCACATGTACCTGAATTGTTCAATGTGCTGAAACAGCTGCGAGGTTTAGTTGACCTGAGTGTTATCCACTGTGGTGACCGTGAGCGGTGTAGATTCTCAGTGGTCAACCTACCTGCCAGTCTGACATCATTCATGGCTGAGAATCTTGTTATTGACTCAGCTGTTGCTGCCAACACCAGTGCAGCCGCAGCACATGCAGGCCAGCCTAACAGCCAATGCAACGCAGTTAGAGGCATGTGCGCAAACTTGCGAAGGCTGCATATAAGTTGCTGTGAACTGAGCAGTCCCAGTATATATGCTAGCAAGCAGCTGCAGCAGTTGGTTGTTGATCACAGCAGCTGGCTAGGTGGCTGGACAGCAGCAGTAGACTCTTGGCCAAATGTCAGGAAGTTGTTGTGGGAGGTTGATGACAGCAACGAGCTTGCAACAAGTGCACATGTACTCCAGGGTATCTGCGCCGATTTCAACCATCTTGGAAGCCTCTCTTTGAATGTGCCTGCACGGTGGCTGTCCTTTGACGTTCTGAAGCCTGTGGTACAGTACATGAATAAAATACGGTACATCAATTTCCAAGGGTACACCAGCGGTTCCGAACTAGAGCCAACTGAGTCAACTGCAGAACTAGCACAGTTGGATGACATGGTGAAACAGGATTGGTTGCTGCAACAATTTCCATGGGCCAGTGTCAGCATCTCGGCATCTACTAATGGTGCATCACTTGACCATTCAAGTTGTAGATTAGCAGCAAGAAGCTTGCACTGAAATGGGATGATTGTGTGATATACTGCAGCAGTACCCACGGACGTTGATGCCATGATGAATGAGTTTCTGCAGCAGCAGCATCAATCATTAGCACAGTGCTAACTTTTGTCAGCCTGAGCATGTATGCCATTTTGGCAACACACAATCACCATGCAGCAGAGACAGAAAAGCTTATAGGGCACTTGGCAATGCATGCAGTGAGCCTTAGTATGGTTCTATAAGCTACTTGCCCTGTTTTGTACAACTGTTTTGTATTGAATGTTGGTGGTGGCTACCTTTTGCATCTTTATTGGTCACTAAAACTGGGTACTATACAACACAGATGTTATATGATGGATACCGTATGTGACTGCGTGTTATACATGGTAAGGTACCATTGGTAATGGATGTTCATGATGTACAATGTTCCACAAGGCTTTTGGGACACCTGATAAGGTCGTTTTGCGCCAACATGGCTTGTGTCACATGGTGCAGTATCAAGCAAGGGACAAAGACTTTGCAGTCATTTTGTAAGGCCTGGTTCAGCCACCCCCAATCAGTGGGTCAACATCAGGGTCAGTGTTGTTTAGTGTGGCCCATGATGTTTAGCTCATCAAGCCTAGGGTTTGAGCAGCAAGGTCGGAGAGGCTAATATACTGCCACCTGTTTCAGAATAGTCACGCTATTGCACTTCAGGCACATGCACTGGTACCGTGCCGGGTGAACAATCTCGAAACAGCCAGTTTGCTGGACGCGTCCACGTACGGCACCTCGGATCATCCTGACATACTGTAAACTGCAGTTATTTGTCAGACATGCTGCATCAGTATCCGTAATTGAGCCTGCCTATTGTTACAATATATACTACCATTCTACTAGTGAGTTGATGAAGCTTGCTTCTGCATGCGGTAGTGCAGTCCGCTTGTCTTGTAGCGCGACCTACCTTGTGAAGGCTGGCCGGCCTTTGTCGAGTCCACAGATTGATTTATCTTCATTGTGCAGTCTCGATCCCGTCTTTATTGTGTAACAAGTTCAAGAAACGTTGCTATTGCGCGCAAGCCTACAGCGAAGGCCACCATGGAACAGTGCCTGCTTTCAGACATTCCTGCTGCCCAATTCGAGGTGCGATGCAGCAACCTCCTGCCTGGGAACACCGAATAGCGCTATTGATCTTCTCATCAAGCTGGTGTTGACAGCAGAAGTCGGCAGCTCACGCTGTGGCATGTTGACAGATCAACCACTGTGCCAACGCTTCATGCTGCTCTGTATGCGTATTGCAGGCAGTTCTGCATCATCTGACCTCCCAAGACTACGGCAGTTTGCGTCAAGTCAGTCGAGCTGTTTCCAAACGCTCTACACAGCATGTCCCTCACCTAATCCTCAGACTATCAAGCAGCAGCAGTATGCAGCACGTGCAGCAGTGGTGCCAGGCCACATACAACTTACAGCATGTCCGCAGCATACACATCCTGATCAGTGGGACATTGATGGCAGATGTCTTTGATCTGACAATGCAGCTACTTACCCAGCGCACTAGCATCACCGAGCTGCACTTGTTGCCTACCGATCTTGACAGCAGCATCAGCAGCAGCAATGCACGCCTGCCTACGCTCCTGCCTATCATGGGCATGCTTGACAGGTTGAAAGCTTTGGTGATTTCTGGCGTAGCAGTGAGCAATCTTCCTAGCGATCTGCAACAGATTGCAACAGCAGCGGCACGAGTTGCAGGCTGGCAACTGCAGCGCCTGACCATCAACGCTGCCTGGACTCACAGCAAGTACTTCGGACGTATTTCAGAGCCTGGAAGCGTACCCTGGCCTGAGTTTCCACCTGCTCTGAGGCACTTGTACACAGCGTTTCCAATGCTGCAGCAGCTTCAGATCAAGTTGCCGCCCTTACAATATGATCCTCCAACATTAAGCAATAGAACTGGGAGATTCGCTTGCTCGGATAGGTCATTGACAGATGTCGCAGCAGCAGCAACAGTTGTCAATGCAGCAGTGAAGTTCCAACACCTGAAGCAGCTGATACTATCTGGGGTCTACGACATATGGAAGCCGTTAACAGCAGCTGCCGGTCAATCAGCGGTTGCTACGGCAGCAGAAGCCACAAAGGCAGAAGCTGAAGATGCCTTGAAAGGGGCAGCTGCTGTGCTAGACAGCATACTTTCTGCTGGGGACAACCGGCTGCCCTCTCTGTCAGCAGCAACAGCAGGATTGGGAACCTTGGATGATCTCGGGCATCTGCTGCTACAGCATCATACAGCTCTGAAAGCTCTGAGAATTGGCATAGAAGGTTCGGTTTGGGAAATGGCATGGCAGCAGCCGCAGGGCCTGTGCTGCGCAACTGCCAGCACTGTAATATCGCCAGCATGTAGCATACAGGAAATCATTGCCAGCAGTAGGGCAAACGAACTTGAGGCTGTATTGGGCACCTTAGATTCGTCAACCCAGTGGGATGACTTTATCCTTCAAGTGCGTGGCATGCAATGTGTTACACTTGATGAAGTCGCTGAAAGCAGTAGCAGCAGCAGCAGCAGCGGCATTGATTTCAGTGCAGAAGACAGCACCCGCGATGGCAGCAGCAGCAGGGACAGGGCGTGCATCAGTAATGAGAGCAGCACTGCTGCTGGCAGCAGTAGCGATGGTGGTGTTATTGCAAGCAGCAGCAATGACATTCGTTGCCCAATGTTTCGGTTCCTACGCTCCCTGTCGATTCGCAGCTCCCGCCCAGCCACTGATCTCATGCCCTATATCAGCAGCTGTGAGCTGGAGCTGTACGCTGATGATTACGCAGATCCTCTGATTGATCTGCTGAGTGGTCTGACATCATTGAAGGATCTTGAGGTGAGGATGAAGCTGTCAGATGCAGTTATATGGCTCAATTGATGAACTTTGAACTTCGAATTCAGCATTTTTACTGTCATACATCTTGGTGCAACTAACAGCACAACCAACCTATAAATTGCAGAGGCAAGCTGCATCCGATTGAAGACAACCTCTTCAGCAAACAAGTTCTTCCTTCCTTCTGCAGATCACGTTGCATTGTGAGTCTTACGATCCTTCTGCTAGGCGTCCCATATCAGACAGAACACAGCGGTGCGGTCCACCAAAAGTAATCAAAGCAGTAGCAGCAGTTGAAGGTCTGAGGTCGCTCACCATGCATATGCAAGGGCTGCAAGTACAGCTTTCAGATGATCTACTGTTGCCACTGACTGCTGCTGCTGGGGGACCTGGAAGCAACCTGAAGAAGCTGCATCTACTAGCAGCTGGAAACTTTGCGGCTCCTAGAGCACAAGCAACAACGCATGCTGGGTTCTGGCATATGCTCAACCAGCTGGATGGTTTGGTTGACCTCAGTATCATGCACTATGACATTACTTGGCCATGCAGGATCTCAGGGGTCAATTTACCTGCCAGTCTCAAGACATTCAGAGGTGATAATGTAATCATTGACTCTGTTAGTACTGCTGCTGCTAGCAGCAGCAGCAGTGCTCCATCTACATGCAGGAGTGACAGCCCAAGTAACACAGTAACAGGCGCCACATGCCCAAGTTTGCACAGCTTGGACCTAGGCCGCTGTCGTCTGAGCAGTCCAAGTACTCTTGCAAGCGATCAGCTACAGCAGCTTACTGTCACCGACAGCAGCTGGTCGGGTGGTTGGGCAGCAGCAGCAACATCTTGGCCAAACCTCAGGCAGCTAGTGTGGAGGTCTTACGACAGCAGGATCAGCGGCAAGCTTGCATCAAGTGCACGTGCAGTTCAGGACATTTGTGCTGGTTTTAGTCGCCTTGGGACCTTACAATTGACAGTTCCTTCAGGGTGGTTTTCTGTGGAACATCTGCAGCCTGTGGTGCAGCACTTGAACACCATCCGGTACATCAAGCTCAAGGGCGATAGCAGCAGTTCCACAGACTACAATTCTGTGGAGATCCAGCAGTGGTTGCAGGAGCAGTTGCCTTGGGCGAGTGTCGGCATCCATTTAGTACTCGTCCCTCAGGGGCGCGCTTACTGACATTTTATCTATCAACAATGCTTACCCGTAGGGCAGTCCTCAAGGCAGTTTCCTAGCTTGTTGCAGATGCTGTTTGCTGTGGTAAAAGTCAGTGTTGTTCAAATGCTTACCGTAAGCACTGCTGGGGTGGCAGGGCCTGCAGTGCCAGTTTCATGAATTTGATCAGCAGTAACTAGGGAGTTCTGGCAGCAATATCTAAAAGCGGTCTGCCGCAGTGCAGTTGCTTGTTAGGCTCTGGGGTCTTCTTGCCATGAAACGGCTGCTATTATGTTTTAGGTATCAATTATCAGTACCTCAGCATTAATTTCAAGGCTTGCTTTGCTGCAGTCATGCTGTCAGTTGCATTACTGTGCCCAGGAATGGATCTCCTCTGAAAAATTTGATTTCACATTGCCACGCACTGGCAGTGCTCTTGAAACTCTGTTGTCGTCAAGCCTGCATTTGAACCTTCAATGTGCTTCGCCCCTGAACGTATTGATCAGGTCTGGTGACCACATATTTCAGCTGGTATGGCACACAACATCGTGTAGAATGACTCGGTTATCCTCTCCTGGAATGGCTTCATAAAACGAAGTACATGTCTCGTTTCAACAATTACCTCACGATAGCGGACCTCAGGTGCTGCTCAAAGCAGACTCCATGTTCAGGATTGCACGTACTCATGAATTGGTTCCCGGAGTGCTGGTCAGAAGCAAATGCTTCACAGCCAGTCTACCGGACGGTACCTTGGACCGTATGCTGACATGCTGCCACGTGGCTCAGGTAACGGTTACCTGTCAGACATGCTGCATCAATACGCTCAATGAGTTCAAACACCATTGTCTTGGACTGTCGAGCCGATCAAAGTTTCTTGTGTATGCATCGATGCAGTTTACTTATCTTGTAGTGCGATCAACGGTGGTTAACCCTCTGAAGGCTGGCCGGCGTTGGTCAGCCCGCAGGTTGAGCTCGCTTCATTGTGCAGTCTTGAGCCCGTAGATACTGTTCATTAAGTGTGAGCTACGTTTGAATTGTTCGCAAACGTACATTCGGAAGGCCAGCATGGAAGAGGGCCTGCTTTCAGACATTCCAGCTGCCCAGTTCGAGGTGAGATGTCTCACCACATCGATGTAGCGACCGCTTATTTGCAATGCTGTGACTGCCTACGGCTGTAGTTTTGTTTGCCTGTGCACAGAATCGCCAGTCACAGGTTGAACATTGGGCATCCCTCGTGTCTTGAGCTGGTCAGCTCGTAGGAACTTATGTACTGCACCTCGTCTTACACATTTTCTTCCTAGCACAGTGTCTCGACATACACAGAGATACTCAACCACCGTGGCTAGGAAATGCTCTTTGTCTAACAGCTGCGTCTACATTCACACTGCCAGCCTCCGGGAAGTTCCTCATTGTGTGGATGTCGCCGTTGAGCCTCAACACAGTATTGACCCTCCTGCAGGACTAGGCTTATCACATCTACAGCTATTGCTCATTGCAAAGAGATCCCATCTGCTCAAAACCATATCAGTCCAATCAAGTGACGTAGACAGCAACACTATCGGAACCAACTCCAACAGCCAACTACAGCAAGTGCAGGAGAGCTCCTCGTCATGCCCTCTCCTGGCTTCACTACCCGGTAGGTGGAGGGTTGAACCCTCCATCAGTAAACACTGTGCCCTGGTACAAGCGTCTCAAAGAACTAGTTGACCCCAGAGAGTTTCAGCAGCTGGTGGCAAGTGGCGCAGGAGATGCTCAGGTGGTTCATCTGCCTCATCAGGTGGCTTTCGATGAGACGGTGATACCATTGTCAGCAGATTTGGTGAAGGAGGTGCTAAATGGCAAGGCAAACGGCACAGTCAAGCAGACAATGATGCCATCAATGTGTGAGTTGTTTTGATGCCACATACATTACAGCCTGATGCTAAGACACATGCCGCAGCGCCAGTTGTGTTTGGCATAATGATGCAATGTGTCGCTGTCGGATTGGCTTCGTGGCATGTTATTGCGATCATTAAGATTTGTGATGGCATGCACCGGGCTGTATGGAAGGATCGTTAGTACAGCTGTATGCACACGATGCAGCTCTTTTGGCTTCTGAACGGTACTGACTGTTCCAAGGCCAATGTGTCCTCATATGTCTCATGTGAGGACAATGCATGTGCGCATGTGATGGATGACAAATGCACATTTACATCCCTGCAGTGAAGTTGATGGGTGACAAGAACCTCGTGATGGTTCAGGAACCCAGACACAAGTACCTCAGGACTCTGCTGCAACCAGCATTCAGCAAGGATTCGATACGCAGCTACCTGCCAGACATCCAGTAATTGGTGGGAAGACACCTCAAATAGTGGGCAGCAGCAGGTGGGACACCAGTGTGTGCCTTTGTCCTTAAACTCTGAAATGTCTGGCGATTGGATTATCAGAGTGCGGAACAGCAGCGCTGGCGGTGTTCTTGTCGACAGCCTGCAATGACGCAAGAAGTATTCACGGTTTCATTTCAGGCAACTTGTGCAGTTCCGACATCACTGGCTAGTGAGAGCTCAGCAGCTAACTTGTTATATGGACCTTTATTTCTACTTTGTAGGCGACGTTGGTGTCAAGGCCTTTGACAAGTTGAAGCGCATGACTCTTGACTACATCATTTCACTCACATTTTGGTCGCCAGCTGACAGAACAAGAACTAACTGATCTATCCGTCATGTACCACAAGACAACTGACGGTTTCATGGCATGGCCCTGGAAGGAAATTCCCTTGAGTCCGTTCTCAGCTGCCTTAATTATAAGGGCCAAAAGGAACATGGTTGATGTGTTCCAGGCAGCTGTGGATGTGGCAAGAGGCCAGGCAGCAGCAGGGAGAGATGTGCCGGGCATCCTTGGCAGGATGATAGCTGTTGATGAAGACAGCAATAGGTGCGGGTGCCAACTGATATGCACAGTTTTTGGCTGCCAGATGATCTTGCATGGACAATAGCCTCAGAGGCAGAGGCTGCCAGTACTGGTAGTAGCATGTCAGACACCGTGTGGAGATTCCATTACGGCAGTTGCTGTGAGCTTGAGGTGCTTGCAGTGGCCCCAGTAGTAATCGGTAAATCAAGTTCACTGGCTGCCAGGAGTGTGTTTATGTTCAGCAATTGCGAAAGACAAAGTTCCTGTCTGTTGAACCACGTATTAAAACTTGGAAAACAGTGTTCTTAATAGCAGAATGTGGCAAATGTACCTGTTCTGCAGGTTGTCTGATGAAGAGATCACGGACAATATTCTCCTGCTGCTCCTGGCCGGTCAAAATACAAGTGCGGTGGCACTCACTCAGTGCTTAAGCAACTTGCAGGACCATCCTGCAGTGGTGAACAAAGTGAGAGAGGAGCAGGCTGCCTTACTCAAGAAATACGGAGATGTAGTCACTGCTGATGTACTCAAAGACATGGTCTATGCTGATGCAGTCATAAGGTGAGTTGATCAGCAGTTATGACGTTAACGTTGCCGAGTTGTCCTCTCTAAGCTGGCTGCATCATGCATCTACCTAGCAGCTGCTGCCAGCAGGAGCCGCTCAGATCTCAGTCACTCTAGAATCACGTTATGGTGGGGCCTTCTGTGCACCTGCCACAGATAGGCTATCAGGTACCAACACATGCAGGATCTACCACTGGCTGCTGTATACCAGCAGTGCATCAATTTGCCAAGCTGCTGCAGCAGGCCCGTCGGTTGATGCAGGACTGTTCCTAGCAATCAACAGTTGTTGACAACGGTTGGCTCAAGAATTCAAGCACGGTGGTCAGAGTATCGTGCTGCTAACATCAACCCAATGCTAAGCACACGAATCACGCTGTATGACACAGCTGTTTTTGTGGCTGAGCTGTAATATCGTATGGCATGCTATGCAATGCAGGGAGTCCATCCGGCTCAACCCTGTGGTGGCTCAGCTGTATCGTGTGGCAGCGACAGACTTCAACTTGGGTGGCTACCATGTCCCTGCAGGCAGCGGGATCCTGTGCCCTCTGGAGTACGCTGCAGCTCAAGGTGATCGTTGGGTGAATGAGAAGGGACCGCTAGACCCCTCAGTGTTCAATCCTGATAGGCTGTTGATGGGTGATGGCAACAAGCCTGGGGCAGTGATGCCATTTGGATACGGTGCCAGGTAGGTTCATGTGGCAGTACAACTGACCGGCTGAGGCGATGAATGATATGACTGCATGAGCCTGAAGAATGCCAAGCTTTATGATACTCTGTCTGTTGACTTTCAGGCAGTTCAGATTGTTTTGTATGTGGCTTGATATCATGCAGCGAACCCACGATTCAGCTGCGGCCTTGTTTGAAATTTTGAAGGCTTGCTGTATTAGCAGCCTAAAATCATGGTAATCTGTCAGCATAACCTGGCAACTGTCAAGTGCTAGTGAGGTTTACAACGCCATGATGAGTCATAGTTCAAATGAATGCCTGCAAAAGGCCGCCATGGTGTACAAGCACTTCCGCTGCCAGCGTTACATACTATCTAACGTTTACATATTGGCAATATGTATACATGAATACGTATTGACCCAATGATGACATGCCACAGAGTGATTGTGGTTGAGCTTCACCAGAAAGGGAGTGA
Organism: Coelastrella sp. M60; assembly: GCA_001630525.1. Taxonomy (NCBI): domain Eukaryota; kingdom Viridiplantae; phylum Chlorophyta; class Chlorophyceae; order Sphaeropleales; family Scenedesmaceae; genus Coelastrella; species Coelastrella sp. M60. The sequence continues at coordinate 14,799 of LWCB01010542.1, forward strand.
ACTCAGCAACAATACGCCCTGAAGCTCATTTCGTTCAAAACGGAATGATGTAAGCGAAAAACTAACACTTGTCTCACGTGCAGATACTGCCTAGGCGCTGAACTTGCCATGGCAGAGATGAAGGTTTTCCTGGCTCTGCTGGTGAGGGAGTATGACTTCACAGCTGACTACAATACAGAGTGCACAATCAATGTGGGCATGGTGCCCAAGAATGGCTTGCCTGTGGTGATAAAGACGAGGCCCTGATGTCAGAAGCTCCAGAATAGCACACAAGTAGGACGCCTGGGGTGTGCAAGGGTCTTGCCTGGCGATGGTGTTAATCATTCATTTATTCTGGCCTGTCTTTAACTTGTGCTACTTATCAAATTATTGCATACTATGCATTAAATGATTCAATATGCCTGCAAGCTGCAGGCATACATGAGCCCTGGGCTAAGGGTATATACCACATACAGCCTCTACTTTAGACCAGCAGACAGGTTGAGCAATCGGTGGCCTTTGTGCATGCCTCCGTCAAGTTGATTGGTCACTGCCGGCGGGTCTCGGGTATGCTGCCATAAGTTGACACCCTGGTCGATACTCCAAGATCCATGCAGTAAATTTTGCACATATCTCAAAACAACTTGTGATGTGTTGCCCTGAGAACCCGAAGGGTACAGCTAGATGGAATTGCGTGCCTGGGACCCATTGTCATGTCATGCAACAACATGCTTTGCATACAGTCACTTTGTGTGCAGGTAATACAGTTGTTATTGGAGTGCGGTCTGGGCAGACTCTGGCGTTCCTCTCAACTTACACTGAATCCCGTTATCCACAGTAGCGGCCCTAGTTGCATGATGCATCAACCTGCTGTGCATTTTTCTTATCGTGCTTCTTGTGTGCTTGCTGTGTTTCTTGTATACAGTGCTTCGACATGTATGCGGAGTGACGGCGGGACCCATAAACAGCTGTAATACAACAAGCATCATGAACCAGTTTGGTTTTGAGATCGAAACTCTTGGCTGCTGAAGACAGAATGATAGTAGGTAGCATTAATAGGCCGCATAAGGGAACAAACCTACTGCATGCAAGTGCGCACTCAGAGGATCTGTGTCCTGCCATGTTCTGTACTCACATCTATACGTCTTCAATCAACCTCGAGTTTGAGCACCTGTACATTTCTTCGGTGATTTCTGCATACTTACCAGGCGGTTGCATTTTCAGCTTGAAAGGGATTCACCACTGCTAATGTACGGTATACTGTGTGCTGATACGACAGCCAGCTTGAGTATGATATGGCTTACAATCATCAGAAGACAATCCCTCGCACCAGTTAGGTGTACTCAAGCAGCGCGTCGCTCATATTGCTACCCATGACGCGTCAGCAGCGTATCGTATCGTACTGCCAAACAGCCCGGGGGGTCCGAACCACCTACACGCATGCACTGCCTCGGCGGCAAAATAATCAGACAATTGCACTGAAGTCACTGAAAGGACTCGTTACGATGCACACCGCGAGCCACAGCATAAGTCCGCCAACGTGCGCGGCAAACAACATGGTTTACGCGATGCCTTTCGTCTTCTTTCAATGAACACTGTGTACAAGGGACAAAAACATCATGAAGCATACCAAATTCGTATTCGAGGCACATCGAGAGGCTGAATTTGCAGCAACAAGCCTGTTTTGCGCCCTCTTTTGATGCTGTTCGAGTTTTGGCTTGTGTCTCCTCGCAAACTTTACTGCCGGTTGCAGGCATATTCAAGACACCCTCCGTGGATAGAGGTTGAAGTAGATTGACAATGTACCATG
>LWCB01010552.1:0-15798 GCA_001630525.1 Coelastrella sp. M60
AACGCAACTCTGTAAACCTGTGCCTTAATTAATGATATGCTGACCATGTGTGTGACAAACTTCCTCCCCCAGCTGCTGCTTCTGCTGCTGCTGCTTCTCCTGCTGCTGCTGCTGCAGTTCTGAGCCAGTGGCTGCTTTGTCAAAACCGTACTGCTCTCAAGCAGCCACTGGGCAAGAATCCAGGTAAGCTCAACACACCTGGACTCCATTTCTACCCGTGATAGTAGTGCAGCGGCCATGAGCTGCCATGAGATCGGTCACGCCATAACTTTGCCGGTTGTTGACGTGATCAATCTCATGGCAGCTGATGATGCTTTGGTTCACAAACTTACGGTGTATATTGCAGCATCAACAGTTCAGTCAGGCGTCATAAGTCGCCCCGTTCATATCATGATGACGCCCAGATGTCTACACTTGTAATGTAGCAACACCCACCAAGGTGGTTTGTAATCCCCAGGTCCTTCACACGTGTACAGTGGAGAACTGGAGTGTCAGAAACCTCTTTGATGGGTTTTTGCTGATTTTGTTGCGTTACATCAACTCTGCTCTCAAAGCCGTGATCCTTGCCTTGATTGCTACAGTGTCAATGACTTACCAATGACAAGTTCTATTTTCAGGCGTCATTCTGTCCATATCAACAACAGCCTGAGCTACCTGGGACCACCTCCAATTGCTGCATTTCCTTCTGCAGGTGCTCCTATGAGCAGTTTACATAGCAGCACTTGGAGCAGGAAGTGCACTGGCTGGGGGGTACTTGAAACCCCCGATTTAAGTACACGGAGTGGGAGAGAATAGTGTCACTGAAGGTGAGCTGGTGCTGCTGTTGCTGCTTGGTGCTGCTTTCACATCTCACCCACTTTGTGGCACTTCAATTGCAAGTTGGATGGTATACACCACAACCGTTGCGGTGTACTTTGGAAGTATGTTTGCGCAATCTCAAGCTGCATAATCTCAAGCTGCATCAGTATCAATATATGCCACATAGTGTTGTGACCTACCATGTGACCCGCCAACGGCTGCTGCTGCTGCTGCTGCTGCTACAGTCCGACTCCCCGGGGCCTTATATAAGGCCTCATACAAAATATATATGTCTTGGCCGACCTGGAATAGTCTGATAGAGACAGAGGTGAGTTGCCTTTGAACAGCACAAAGAGCTGCTGCTGTTGATTCTGAAGCAGCTGACACTGAGGAAATCCATCCCATTGATCAGCACTGGTGGCTATTGCCATGAGCTCATTTTTGTCTGCAGTGCAGCCAAGAAATAGCGCATGGCAACAGTGACTACTAGTGTTCAGGTGGTCAACAGGCTGCTGCTGCTGCAGTTGTTGGTGGTGCGCCTGCTGCTTGCACTGTTCCAGCTGTGATGTCATTCGGTCCTCCTTATGCTGCTCATATATATGCTGCATGTTGTTGGCTTGTTGTATCTGTTGTGTGTGGTGTTCAACACTGTAACAGCTCCAACAGGCCAAGAGTAACATGTAGTATTTCAACCACAGATGCGACTGAGGATGATGCTTTTTGTCTGGTGATGGCCTTCGGTTGTCGCTTTGCAGTTCACAGTAGCCAAATACTGATCACAGCGCCTCTGGTACGTTGCAGGCACACGCTGCAGTAGTTCAACATGGCGTCTTTCACAGGCAAGAGAAGTGGGAGGGACTTCTTGACCAGCTCCTGTCCCGCACGAAAGAACTGATAGTGTGTGCCCTCACTTCCTGATCCTTGTACTCGGGACTACCTGCAGCCAGTGCATTGCTTCCAGGGAATGCACTGGTTGGAGAACACATTAAAGTACAAAGATTGGGAGAGAGAAGTGAGCTGGTGCTGCTGGTGCAGCTTGATCCGGGTGTGACATCTCACTCACTTCATAGCACTTTGATTGTATACACACAGCAACAGTAGTATATGTGCACAGTACCACCTGGTAGGCTGCATCATTGTCAAAATGCACACACCATATGACCCTCCTAATTGTTCGTGCTGCTGCTGCTCCTACAGGCTGGGACCGTCTTTGACGTCGCTGACCTGCCCCAGGCTGCTATGTATGGAGGTAACTCTTGACAGCGCAGATTGAAGCTCACTTCTACCTCAGCAAAGCACGGCACCCAGACATTCATGATAGTTACTGCTGCTGCTTGTTATGCAGTAGAATTACAGTGTGTCTGCATGAACCACCTTCCATAGACAGTTGTCTTGCAAGTTTGCCGCTCATACCAGATCTTACAATACTATGTGATGGTGTGACCTCAATTCATGAAATGTTGAAGACTTATCTGACAAACGTCCTCCTTTTCCCCTGCTGCTGCTGCTGCTGCTGCAGTCATGAGCCAGTCACTGCCTTGTTGGATTCTACTGCTCTCAAACAGTCGCCTTTATTTGACAAGCGACATCTTCACCACCTTCACCATCTGGTGACAGTAGTGCAACAGTCATATTATGGTCGTATACTGCCTGATATCTAATCCGTCAACATCATCCCCGGTGTTAACGAGGCCAATCTCATGGCAGCTTGTGACGCTTTGATTTCTCAATGTATGGTGGGTGTGGTGACAACATAAGTTTGAACATCATCACATCATAGCATGGCGTTCTGCTGTCCATACTTATGCTGTCACTATACCCACCATGTGAAGGTGGTTCTGGATAGCCCAGTCCCCCACAGTGAAGACCTGCAGGATCAGAAACAGTTTGATGGGCCCCAGATGCAGTGTTTGCTGAGCTTGGTATGTGATGTCAACCCTTGTTCTACAGTCATCATTTTTGCCTTAATAGGTACAGTGTTGATAGAGTAACAAATGAAAAGGTATGTTTGTAGATATTGATTCTTAACAGTATCAACAGTTGTGTCATAACGGTTACATGCCATAGAAGTGAAGCAGCAGATTGAGGTACAAGTCATCTGAGTCAACTAGTTGTACCCGAATCCGATTGACCACCACTGCTGCTGTATATGCTGAACGTGACACAGACGCTACGTGACCGCATCAACAGCAGCAGTGGTGGTTGTGGTGGTGGTGCATATATTTGCAGCAGCACACCTGATAGCGCCAGGTCAACTGCAGCAATGTTCAACGTTAGTCAGCTTATGCCCAGCAATGATAACAACATGGCTTTGTGGCTTCAAGCACACCAGCAGCAGCAAGATCCTGTGTCAGGAGCAAGTGCTGCCCGGCAGCAGGGCTACATTCCTGCTGGGCAGCCTAGTGAAGCAGCAGTAGCAGCAGGAGGGGGGCTAGCTATAGTTTGTCTACCACCTGCTGCTGTTGCTGCAGTACCTGCCCCAGCAGCAGCTTCAGCAGGACTACCGACAACAGCCTGTTGATAGTATCAACAGCAGCGGTGGTGGTGGTTTATATTCTTGCAGCAGCACACCTGATAGCGCTAGGTCAACTACAACAATGTTCCAACACTAGTCAGCTGCTGCTGCTGCCTAGCGTTGGTAGTAACATGGCTTTGTGGCTTCAATCACATCAGCAGCAGCAGCAGCAACAAGGTCCTGTGTTAGGAGCAGGTGCTGCTTGGCTGCAGGGCTACATTCCTTCTTGACCGCCCAGTGAAGCAGTAGCAGCAGCAGCAGCAGCAGGAGAAAGGTTAGCTCTGACCTAGAGCTCGTCTGCCGCCTGCTACTGTTGCTGCATTAGCTACCCCAGCAGCAGCACCGGCAGCAATGTGAACAGCAGCTGTCAAGAGGGAACGCAGCGCTGCAGCAGGAGCAGTTGCTGCTGTTATCAGGTCCAGCTGACACTGCGGCAGTCAATCGCTTGATCTGCTGCTGCTGCTCTGCTGCTGCCACAGTTGTGAGCCGGAGGTTGCCTTATCGACTCATACAGTCACTGGACAGGGCCCCGTCATCTTCACTATCTGGTGAGTTGTACATCAGAGTGTCGTCAGCTGCCGTGAAATGGATCACATTCATCTCTCTCAAAGATCATTGACTCAATGATCTCGGAGATCAATCTGGTGGCAGCTTATGACACTCTGATGTTCAAAATCACGCTGTCACATTACTCACCAAGGTGGTCCTCACCCTCTTCCTTCTCAGTTGAGAACTTGAATGTTGACAAGCATCTTGGTGGGTATTGCTGATCTCATGATTCATTTGTTTCATTCCTGACACCACACTCATCATCCTTGCCATGATTGCTACAGCGTCAATGAAATAAGAACAATAAGTTCATGTTTGTTGGTGGGGTTTCTGTCAGCAATGTGAACAGCAGCTAGTTGTAGTTTTGTGACATGGGATGGGATGTTACGTGAGACTGTCACTAGTGCAAGTGCAACCTGTACTCGCAGCCTGGCTGTGATGCAGCAGGCATTTGCACTAATGAGAGTTTTGCTCACCATCCCGACTTCTTGTATTCACCTGCTGCTGTTGCTGCTACTAACAGGAAAGTATGTCGTCTCAACCTGTTCAGGAGTCCAATGCAGCTGTGGCAGTTGGGCGGCCTGGCTCAGTACTTGCTATCATCCCCCTTACTCATCACTGGCAAAGGACACATGCTGAGCAGAAGAACATCTTATTGCTGATGTTACAACTCAAAATCACAATTGCTGACATGCTTGTTGAGATCAGCAGAGAGAAGTGTTGTGAAAGGTGGCTGTTGTTGCTTGACCCTGCTGTGATTTATTGATCAGAACTACTTTGTGGCACAGTGTTCGTATGCACAGCAACGGTAATATATCATTGGTCGTATGCACAGCACTGCTAGTAGCGCTTTATACTGTTGAGGTATTTGCAAGATGGATGGTTTGTGGTGAATCAAGATAGGTCAATGGCAGGCAAGATCAGGTTGTATTAGCGTGGTTGTTGTGAATCACGATGATGACAACCTGCTGTTGCCTGCCATTGGCATGTTGAAGGACGATGTGGATGACATGCTTCCATTAATTGACATGGAGGCTAATGTAGCAGTTAAAAGTGAATCAGGTTGGTCACAGCACTGGATTAGGTACCTGCCAACCAGTTTTTGCGGCAGAGGCAGCGGCGGCAGCAGCGGCAAGCTGCACCTCATATGGTTTGGTCACAGCAAATGCAGCAGCAGCAGCGACATGCACCTTCCAGTTGGCAGCAGCAGCAGCACATATCAGCACCAACCACTGGGTTAAAGCAGCAACAGCAGCCGCTGTAGTGGCTACACCACCAGAATGTTGCTCTTGCTTCTGCTTATGTTGACACATGTCTGCAAGGATTATCATCAGTGGTCTGTGCTAGCAGTCGATCCACACATGAACAACTGTCAGCACACATCGTTGATGATGGTCCTTTCATCAATTTTTTACATAGCACCAATGATAACTGCACAATGAGCGTCATTACGGTCTACGGTATGATGATTCTTGGTGAGTATCAATTGAGGTTGTCTTATGATGTCTAGGACTTATGCTATGCAGAGCTAACTGCATATGGCACAGCCAAATTGGTCCAGGTTCCCTGCAGGGCCTCTTTGAGTCATTTGCTGATTGACATTGGACATAAATCTTGCGTTGGAAGCAGCCACAATCATGACAGTGCAGCATCTGCTGTGGAAAGGCAATTGCACCACTGTCGGTCCTGCTCTCTGTGCTGTTCAAGTCCACTTCTGACATGCGATGAACGGTGATCGAGAGTGTCACTAGTGCAGTAGTGGTCCCTGTAGCACAGCCATATCTCATGTACTCACCTGCTGATGTTGCTACTGTTTTGTGAATTCAACCTGTTGAGCAGTGCAACGCTGTTTTTGCAGCCTGGCAGCCTGGCTCAGTACTTGTCAACATTCCCTTACACATCACTCACACTCTGTGGTGTTTGCTGCTGTCTACGTGCTTTTCAGGTAGAAAATTTTGACTCGCAGCTGGATGGTGACTGCAGCTGGGTGCAGAAGCACCACTGGTAGAGGTTCTACGTTTTGATGACACAGCTCTGGGTGGCGGCCCCAGTGCGTTATTCACAGCTGTCTTGGCATACTACATGCTGCATGGCCGACTTTGTATCAAACATCAGTGCCACTATGGCAAAGAAGACATGCTGAGCAGAACAGCGTTCCATTGCTGATGTCACAACCAGCTGATCACATTTGCTGACACGCTGGATAAGAGACAAGTGTTACTGAAGGTGAGCTGGTGCTACTTGATTCTGCTGTGACATCTTGATCAAAATCACTTATGGCATGTTGGTCGTATGCACAGCAACAGGAGTGCACGCTGTTCATGCGGGATGTTACTGCCTTTGGCAGAAAGGAGGTTTCTTTGTCCACAAGAAAGCAATTCAAACACATGGTGCAATATTCCTGTTAGTGCCAAGTGCTTACATGCCTGCACCACAATAAATGGTCGTCTCCGAGCACGGTGCTCAAAACCCCTGCTGCTACAACAAAGCTCTCAACTGTTCAAGCTGCATCACCAATGATAAGGACTGACAAAGTGACCGATTCATCTCTGCTGCTGTTGCTGCTGCTCTTGCAGGCTGGGACCTTGTTCAACTTGGCTGACCTGTCCCGGAGCATTCACACTCTGCTGCCAGTGATGGTATGACTCTGCTTGATGCATTCCAGCCTGAGTCCAGGCTGATATGCATGGATGTGAGTTATCACATCGCTGGCAGCACACTGTGAAGCTCCTTGCTGCTCAGCAAAGCATGGCATTCAGGAAACTCATACTGCTGTCAAACAGTCCCCTTTACTTGACAAGGGACATCTTCACCACCTTCACCATCTTGTGACAGTAGTGCAACAGTCATATACGGTCATAAACTGCCATGAGATTGATCCTTGCCAGCATCAACCCAGGTATGACAAGATCAATCTCATGGCAGCTTACGACGCTCTGATGTCTCAACTTGTGGCGGTTGTTGTGACAGCAAAACTTTGAAACTCAGATGTTATGCTGTGATATCAACAGCAGCGGTGGTGGTGATGGTGGTGGTGGTTAAATTTTCTGCAGCAGCACACCTGATAGCGCTAGGTCAACTACAACAATGTTCAACAATAGTCAGCTGCTGCTGCTGCCTAGCGTTGGTAGTAACATGGCTTGGTGGCTTCAATCACATCATCATCAGCAGCAGCAACAAGGTCCTGTGTTAGGAGCAGGTGCTGCTCGGCAGCAGGGCTACATTCCTTCTTGACCGGCCAGTGAGGCAGTAGCAGCAGCAGCAGGAGGAAGGTTAGCTCTGACCTAGAGCTCGTCCGCCGCCTGCTGCTGTTGCTGCATTAGCTACCCCAGCAGCACCACCGGCAGCAATGTTAACAGCAATTGTCAAGAGGGAACGCAGCGCTGCAGCAGGAGCAGTTGCTGCTGTTATCAGGTCCAGCTGACACTGCAGCAGTCAATCGCTTGATCTGCTGCTGCTGCTCTGCTGTTGTTGTAGTCATGAGCCAGAGGTTGCCTTATCGACTCATACTGCTCTCAAACAGTCACTTGAAAGGACCCAAGTCATCTTCACTACCTGGTGAGTGGTACGTCAGAGTGTCGTCAGCTGCCATGAGATGAATCACGATGATGTTGCTCAAACTTCATTGAGATGAATCTGATGGCAGCTTATGACACTCTGATGTTCAATCCTGTGCTGTCACATTACTCACCAAGGTGGTTCTTGACACCTTCGATCTCCTCAGTTGAGACCTGGAGTGTTGACAAGCACCTTGGTGGGTATTGCTGATCTTGATGCACCGTATCATTCCTGACACCACAGTCATCATCCTTGTCATGATTGCTATAGCGTCAATAACGTAGAAACAATAAGTACATGTTTGTTGGTGGGCTTCCTGTCAGCAATGTGAACAGCAGGTATTTGTGGTTGTGTGACATGGGATGGGACGTTAGTGGCACTGTCACTAGTGCAAGTGCCACCTGTACTCGCAGCCTGGCTGTGATGCAGGAGGCATTTGCACTAATGAAAGTCCTGCTCACCATCCCGACTCATGTATTCACCTGCTGCTGTTGTTGCTACTAACAGCAAAGTATGTTGTCTCAACCTGTTGAGGAACCTGTTGTCCAATGTAGCTTTGGCAGTTGGGCGGCCTGGCTCAGTGCTTGCTATCATCCCCTTGCACATCACTGGCAAAGGACACATGCTGAGCAGAAGAACATCTTATTACTGATATTACAATTTACAATCACAATTGCTGTCATGCTTGATGAGATTAGGACAGAGGGATGTTGTGAAAGGTGGCTGTTGTTGCTTGACGCTGCTGTGATATTTTGATCAGAATCTTTCTGTGGCACATTGTGTGTATGCCATTAGCAGATCATTGGTCGTGCACAGCAGTAGTGCTATGTACTGTTGAGGTATTTGCAAGATGAATGGTTTGTGGTGAATCAAGACAGGTCGATGGCAGGCAAGATCAGGTTGTGTCAGCATGGTGATTGTGAATTACGATGATGACAACCTGATGTTGCCTGCCATCGGCATGTTGGAGGATGATGTGGATAACATGCTTCCATTAATTGACATGACGGAGGCTAATGTAGCAGTTAACAGTGAATCCGGTTGGTCACAACAGCAGGATCAGGTACCTGCCAATCAGTTTTTGCGGCAGCGGCAGCGGCAGCGGCAGCGGCAGCGGCAGCGGCAAGCTGCACCTCATATGGTTAGGTCACAGCAAAAGCAGCAGCAGCAGCGACATGCACCTTCCAGATGGCAGCAGCAGCAGCAGCCCATATCAGCACCAACCACTGGGTTAAAGCAGCGGCAGCAGCCGCTGTAGCGGCTACACCACCAGAATGTTGCTCTTGCTTCTGCTTATGTTGACATATGTCTGCAAGGATCTTCATTAGCGATCTGCAGTGCCTGAAGCAGTTGATCCATGCATGTACCAGCGCACATCGTGGATGGCGATCCTTTCATGAATTAACATAGCACCATGAATAACTGCACAATGAGCCTCATTACGGTGTACGGTATGATGGCTCTTGGCGGGCGTCGATTGAGCTTGTGTCTTGCTGATTTCTAGAACAGATGCTATGCAGAGCTTACTGCATATGAAGCAGCCAAATTTGTCCAGGTTCCCTGCAGGGCCTCTTTGAGTCATTTGCTGATTGACATCGGACATAGATCTTGCGTTGAAAGCAGCCACAGGCATGATAGTGCAGCATCTACTGCGGCATGGCAATTGCACTACTGACAGTCCTGCTCACCGTTGCTTCCTGCGACGTCTCTTCAGAAGATGACAGAGGAAGCAACAGTACTGAGCGGGGTTGTCACTAGTGCAGTAGTGCAGTAGTGCTTCCTGACGCAGCCATCGCTCATGTGTTCATCTACTGTCGTTGTTACTACTTTGTTATCTCAACCTGTCGAGCAGCTCATCGCAGCTTTTGCAGTTGGGCAGCCTGGCTCAGTGGTTGCTATCGCCCCCCTACACATCATGGGCCGCTACCCCACTCACGCTGGTGTGCTTGCTGTCATTTGCGTTTCCTCAGGTGTAAGGATGTTGGACTCACAGCTGGATCATGGTGACGGGGTTCAACAGCACAACTTTACTACTTTTTGATGACACAACTCTGGGCGGTGGCCTCAATGCATGATTTACAGCTGTGTTAGGCCTCTTACTAAGACATGATGTTGTATGGCCAGGTTTGTTATACAAATTATCGTCAAACCAGTCTGCTCCAAGTGCCCCTACGTGCAGTACAGAGCATCGCTGATTTGCATGTGAGGCAGGACATGTACCGCCTTTTATCCCAAGTGCACGCATTGTGAAGGATGAATGTTGACAGAGATGAGCTCTGGTCTCAATGCATTCCCTGCTCTGATGCACCTGTGTGCATTGCACACCAGCGCTGGTTCACACATAGGAGCACTTGGAGGCAAGAAATTCGTTGCTGGAGGTGTTCCCTAGTACACAGATTGAATCAAGAGCCGCTGGCTGTGTTCTTGAAGGCGAGCTGGTGCTGCTGGTGTTATTGTATGCTGCTGTGATACCACAATCACTTTGTAGCGCTATGATTGTACACACAGCAACAGCAGCAGTACATTCTGTCCATGTGGGACATCAATGCCTTGGAAGCGGGGAGGGATTTCATTGTTCATGAGTACTCAACAGTTCATGGTGCAAGTGCATTATCAATCTGTTATTGTACAGTGCTGACATGCCTGCACTGCTGGCAGCACAATGAGGTATAACATCAATGATCAGACAGCTTGAGCTGCAGCAGAACCCTCAACTAGATTAAGAGACATATGAGCAACAGCAACCTGCAGGACTGTCAATAATGGAGGTACAAAGTGACCAACCCAGTACTGCTGCTGCTGCTGCTACATCTTCAGGCTGGGACCTTCTTCTGCTCGGTTGACCTGCCCCAGGCTGATAGACATAGAGGTGAGTGATGACCACGGTGGTTATTGTGATGATACAAAGCCCACTTCTAGCTCAGCAAAGGACAGCGCCCAGAACATCATGATGCTGCGCAGCTTGTTTTCATGCTTTGCAGAAGGTTACTGCAACTTGCACTGAGTGTAAGGAACCACCTGTTCTCAAAGTTGTTGATGTTACCAAACATTACACTCATTGTGACAGCTGTCTTGGTCTCCACTGTCCCAAAGAGTCCTGATTCCAACTGTTGTTGACCCTGGCGTATTCCAGGTATTGTACAAATCAAAATCATACAATTCTATGCAACCCGGTGACACTCATTCCTGAATGCTGACCACTTGTTCTGCATCCCCCCTCCTGCTGCTGCTGCTGCTGCTGCTGCTGCTATAGTTCTGAGACAGAGGCTGCTTCAACAGACTCGCACTGCTCTTGTACAGTCACAGTGACAACAGCCCTAAGACCTCTCCACCATCTAATGGCAGTACTACCACATAAGTCATAAGCTGACATGATTATGGAATGGAGCATGTTGGTCCCGGTACTAGGACTGATATTTATTGAACCTCATGGCAGCTTAGTGACTCTGATGTTGAAGCTACTCGGATGCATGTTGTGCCATCGTAAGTATAGTCCTCTGACCGGTGCCGTTTGAAGGTAACGCTCGAAGGTCTAAACTTACGGTGTCACAATGTGTGAAATTCACCTTTGAAAATCACAGTGGTTTTGACAGTTTAGTCCCCTACAGTGAAGAGCCGGATTGTCTGACCACCACCTTGGTGATTGTTGATCTCAACACGTTTAACCTTGAGTTCACAGTCAACACCCTTGCCTTGATTACTGAAGCAACAGGGAATCATGTGACAACAGCAACGGTGTACATGCAGTAAATTACATTTAATGAGTTGATGAGTGACAGTATGCAGCAGTAGGTATCTGTGGTGGTGTGCCATCATCCCATTCCATGCTGGGATGAGACGGTGAGTGGGACTATCACTCGTGCAGTTGTGCTCACAGGTTGTAACGCAGCCATTTGTCATATACTCATCTGCTGCTGTTGCTATCACTACTTAGTCTCTTGACCTGTTGAGCAGTGCAATGCAGCTTTTTGCAGCCAGCCAGCCTCAGCCGGCTCATCATTTGGTATAATTCTTGTATGGGCATCATTGGCAAAGCAGACACGCTGAGCAGCACAACAACTCAGCACCCATATCAGTATGCATAATCACAGTTGCTGATTGCTTGGTGAAGTGGGAGAGATAAGAGTTACTATTCAGTGCAGGTGAGCTTTTGCTGCTTGATGCTGCTGTGACATCTTGATCCCAATCACTTTGTAACACTTCAGTCGTATGCACAGCAACAGCAGTGCATGATGTTTACGCCGGGGAGACCATTGCCTTTGGCAAATTTAGGTGCCTTGGTAACTGGTGCACCAAGAAGCGGTTCACGGTGCAAGTGCATGCCAGTTGCTCTGTTTGTGTCATGCGTTTGCATGCCATGCCTGGCCAGGCTGCAACACAATATGTGGTAAAACAAAGACAATTTGCAAGCATCTGCTGCTGCAGAAAAGCTCTCAAGGAGGCAGACTGCATCAGGGTTGATGATGGACATACAAACTGACTGACCTATTGCTGCTGCTGCTGCTACAGGCTTGGACTTTGATCGACTGGGCCCAGGTCAGTGACCTACAGCCCAACCCGGGCTGATATGGTTTGAGGTGGGTGATAAAAGGATAGTGTCGAGCCACCTCCTAGTTTGGTAAAGCGCAACATCCAGGATATCCGATATCAGTGATAGTTTGCAGCTGATTGTTGAGCAACAGGAAGTGATTATCTCACAAGATCGAATTCACTCTCATGAACAACCTCGAAATCTGTCGAAGTTTGATTATGAGAGGGACTTTGATCTTGTGAAGGCATATGACTGCAGTCTGCAGGAGTCATTGTTGGGGGTACAAAATCTGTGACCTTATTTAGTTGTTTCCAATTTGAATGTGCATACCACTTGTCTGACAAGCCGCCGCCTCCTGCTGCTGCTGCTCCTACAGCTGTGATCCAGTGGCTGCCAGCGCACCCATTTGACCTCAAGTGATGCACTACTGGTGGTGCCCAAAGAAGAAGATACTTGTACTAGAAGATATTTGCACTTCTTGTCACATGACGAGAGACGTAATTACTTCACCTTTGACCACCAGTACTGTGCACCAGGAGAGACTGGGACTGATGTTGATGTGGTCAAGCTCATGACAGCTTACCACCCTCTGATGTCTGGGCTTCAATATCACAATACCTACCAAGGTGGAATGATTCCAGTTGATTCAACCTCATGATGCGGAGAACTGGATTGTTGATATGATGATTCTGGTGGGTGTTGTCTGATCTTGATACGTGCTGTCGTCCCAAGTCGAACAATCATCATGAAATGACTGCAGGCTGCCTTGTTGCAACAGTGCATTGTGACAATGCATAACTGACTGCTAGTGACTATGAGATTGATCTGTCAGCAGTCACTTATGATAAACAGTAGGTACCGCAGCCACGGTGGCTCAAGGGGTGGTGAATTTGCAATTGGGCTGTTCACTAAAATTGCTTCTGTGCTGAACATAGTGTATCGACTTGCTGCTGCTGCTGCTGCCGTTCTTGCTTTCAGGCATGCTGGAGAGAGCATCAAACGATGAATCTAAGCGTCAGCAGCAGCAACCAACCAGTGCTGAGATAGTAAAAACTCCAGTTGTGTGTATAGGCATATCCGAGGGGTAAGAATCATATCAGCAGTGGTTGCTGCCAGCAGTGCCCAGAATCATATCAGCAGTGGTTGCTGCCAGCAGTGCCCAGAATCATATCAGCAGTGGTTGCTGGCAGCAGTGCCCAGAATCATATCAGCAGTGGTTGCTGCCAGCAGTGCCCAGAATCATATCAGCAGTGGTTGCTGCCAGCAGTGCTCAGGCTGCTTTGAAGAGCAAGAAAGTGTGAATCAGGTACCTACACCGCTGTGGGGTGAATCTCAGCGCCAACAGTATTGAGCAGTTTGCTTGGTTTCAACCGAACTGCTCACCATCTCCTATGGTGAGGTTCATCCCACAACAGTGCTGTTCAGCAAGGACAAGGAAAGCAGCAGTAGCAGCAGCGCTTACTAGTAGCAGCAATCACCACTGGGACAACGAAAGCAGCAGTGAACAACAGCCACCTGCTGGACCTGTCAGGCCAGTGGGCTATGACTGGCAGCAGCAGCAGCAGCATCAATAGTGGCCCAATTTCGACCTCCCCAGCATCCGTAGGACTCTAGATCTACGCTAGGGGCTGCTGCTGCTGCCAACCTCATTGAGAAGTTACGTTGTACAACACATGTGTTTCCATGAATCTGATTTATCAAGTTTTGGGCAAGAGTGACTCTGTTATGACAGACTCATAGTATGTTGGTGCCTCACTTCGATGCCATTGATGATCATCATCAAAAGGCAGAAGCCACACGAACTGCCATGCGTCTTGTGCATAGCGGCAGTGACTTGTGTTGTGTCTCGTATCACACGGTGTAAAGTGCCACTTCTCAAAGTTTTATGACTGTACAAGCGACCCATCTGCTATGCCGCATGTAAGACGCTGATCACAGCTGCTAGTGTGCATTATGCACCGAGTCCGCCACCTACAGCCGTGTCATCACACCAAACCTTGGTAAAACACAGGGATCTGCTTCGTGCAGCATTTTGAAGAAGCAAGTTGACCATACAACTTATATGCTGCCAACACAGCTGCGTATGTCAACAAGAACAAGAGATTCAACAGTATGCATTCAATGCAGCAAGTTGCTGCTCCTCAGGGGCTACCACTTAGCAACTCACTGAAATATTCCGTCAGCTCCAAACCTTCCGCTGATGATCCTGCAGTGAACCTTCAAGGCTGCTGTTGTCATGCACGTGGGTCAAGGCCTTTCATTCATGGAGTCAATGCCATCAAGGTGCGATCAATGTCAGTGTAACAGCAGTCCTGTTAAGCTGTGCAAATGAGATGAGCTCTGCTACTGGTCTCTGAGCTTGTTTGTTTGTGGTCTCTGAGCTTGAGCCAGCCATACCATGAGACAAAACCACCCTCTGGGTATGCCTTGATTTGTTATTCCATGTAGCAATTGTATGCAATGAACAAGCAGTACTGCACTAGTGCAGGCCGTGAATCCAAGCAAACACACAACTTGCTAATCACCAGGACTGTATACCACCTGCTGAGCCTCACATCTGACATGCTGATGCCGCTTGTTTAAACGTTTGATCTACAGTACAAGTGTGTGCTTATGTTGCTGTAATGTATCAAAGTGGATGGGTTGGCTGAAGCTTACCTGGCAACTAGCTGATCTTGGCTGCACTGTGCAGCTGGCGAGCAGGCCGCTATCCTTGCGCCCACATGGCCACCAAGGACCCAAAATTATGCTTCTTGCAGTTTGGAACAATCACCGTGTACAACGCTCGTGCGAAACACACGTGTAGGCTGTACAGTATAGCCTGGGGAGCAGCAGGACGGACTAGCGCACACGTTAGTATGTTCATTATCATAGTTCAAGTCGAATGAAAGGCTGCTATGGTCATCTGCATGGCTAGAATGCGAAGAGTTCTGACAGGTCCCTTCCTAGACGATGATAGCACTGTACATCGTGGTCTCTGACAACACGCGTTTAGTTCACCTACACAAAGGTACATCATTGTATTGTGACATCATCAAGACCGAAACGTATTGTAACCAGCATCTACGCTGAAGCAACGTTCACAGACTCACTTTCCCAGAGCTTTTGTTTGTGCTTCGGTGCCAAAAACTGACTCAAATACGATATCAGAGAAGTATGATCGTGCGGGATGTGCTGAAGGAAGTGCTGTGGGGCAGCAAGGTGAGCAGGACTGTCACTAGTGCATGATTACTTTTTGAGGCAGCCATCTCGCACCAACCCCATTGTGTTACTGCTACCTACATGTGACGTTGATCTGTTGAGGAGGGCAACTCAGCTGATGCTGTTGAGCAGCCTGGCTGAATATCTGCTATCGCCCCCGCACAAATCAGGGGCAGAGTAGACATCTTGAACAGCCCGGCCTCCTATTCTTGATATTATAACTCGCGACCTGAAGTTGCTGACATGTTTGCTGCGTGTTGCTCGTGATGGCCTGACGTTGTTGCTTTCCATCCCTGCATCAGTCGCTTGCTAAACGCAGCCCCTTATGTGCCTGCAGGAGGATATGGAGATAGTGGAACGCGTTGTACTTCACGGAGACAATGATTGGTGCACACTTGGCGAGAGTCTTGCACGCCCAGCCGAGCTGTGTGCTCTCCGCTGGCATGTGCTGCACGTAGCGGGGTTAGTAGCAGGCAAGCTCATGCCCAAGCAGCCTCTGTACACCGAATGGGACAGAGAGGTGATGATTGAGGTAAGCTTCTGCGGCCTTGCAGCTGCTACGGCTTCTTGGACATGTGCAGTGCCACGGTGGGCACAGCAGCAACACAGACGTACGTTGGTACAAGCTGCCATCTCGTCCAACGAT